>JAODJU010000002.1:995278-1006571 GCA_026776725.1 Gnathonemus echidnorhynchus | reverse complement strand
GCCCCCCCCCCCCCCCCCCCAAACTTATTCTCCCATATATATGTGTGTTTGTGTGTCTCTTGGGCTGTGTTCAAAATGTCCACTCCTGCACTCTATAGGTCGGCCATTTTGTAGTGCTGTTCAAATTCTCAGTTGTAAATTTCATTGACTACATAGCGCACTACAATATCGGTGCAAGGCACATCAAAATGTAGTGCACAGAAACTGTACTCGTGTAACTGAGACCATCATGCATTGAAGCCTGAAACATGAGTGTCAAAACCATCTTGAGAAACTTTCCTCAGTCTGAACTGTAAATGAACACTGTTGTTAAGTAGCTTGCATATGAGATACTTTCATTACCTATTCATTTTATTTTTTATATTGCGTCTTTCACAAAAAAGTTGCCCCAAGGCATTTTACATGGGTGTATATTGGTGATTAGTATAAAATACCATAGTTACAGCTGCAGTCCTCATCAAGCTTGTTTTGGTGGATACAGTACAATCAAGTATGTTGTAAAAGAAGTTACATGTGCACAGATTTGCGCTGCAACATTTTATTTTTATTTCAACGCTGTGAAAACATGTCATGTTACATCATGTATTTATCCAAAATCACAACATTGGTGTCCATGTTCTGGCATGTTTTTTATTTATTTATTTATTTTTTTATTACAATAATGGACAAGTATAAACATTAACACAAAATACAAATAAGAAAAAAGTAATTTTTTTATATTATAGTTTAATACTAGAGGTGATGTTCTGGTGTTTGTTTATGTAACAGATAATCTCTGTCTGCCCTTATCCCCTACTTAGTGCTCTATGTAGGGAACACTCTATGATGAGTGAGTGAGTGAGTGAGTGAGTGAGTGAGTGAGTGAACAAGTGGACATTTTGAACACAACCTTAGAGCGCAAGGTGATATAGGTCAAAAGACAATTTCCCCACATGGATGAATACAGTATCACTATTCTATTCTATAGGTCTGGACAACATTAAGGTCCTAATTCCCCCCTGGGATTATTCTTAAGTTGGATATTTACTTTGAAAGTAGCAAAAGCATTCTTCAGTTAGATTAAAATTCTATTATGATGTCAGTATATTCTCAAAACCACACAGAGGTTTTCATCTTTTGATTATGATTTAGATCAGGGGTCACCAACCGTTTTGAAACTGAGAGCTGCTTCAGGGGTACATGAGCCGTACGAAGGGCTACCAGTTTGATACACTCTTCTTAAATAACAAATTTGCTCAGTTTAATAAACATGTTTTAAATTCTTTAAAAGAATATATTGTCATTTTCAAATCTATATAAATGTAAATGTGATTAAAGAAGAATAGCAACAGGATATAATTACATTTTAGATGCTGCTCACTGGTGAGTTGTGCTATTTTTAGGTCCGTGGGCGACTCATGTGGTCCTTGGGGGCATCCTGGTGCCCGCAGGCACCATGTTGGTGACCCCTGATTTAGATTGTTTGCCGTACAGAGATCTTACCTCAGAATCCTGGAATGCTGGAGTTGGGCTGGTGGCCTCCTAATGGTGCCCGCAGTGAACTCTGCTATTGTTACATCATGCCTTACTTTATAACTGGACTTCAGACAGGTCTGAAAATGCCTGCAACGGTCAGACAAGCAATCAATGATTGCGCTCCCCCATGGTTGGTTAAAGGTAAATGATGGTGTATGGCTTGAAAAGGATATCCTTTGTCAACTGAGATTTGAGGTACAGCAAAGTCACATTTCATATTCATATTCTCTGCAGCGATACAGCGGAAGTTTAAAGACTTTAAAGAAGAGATGTGTACGAACGAGCAAATCTATTATACCTTGCAACAAATGATATTTTTGATTTAATTACCCGTTTAGCAAATGTGCAACATCAAAGGTGTTTTGCATGACATTACCTGGCCATATTAAGTTAATTTAAGAAATCTAGTTATCTAATTAAAATTTCCCTTAAGGTTTCTTTAAAAACCTAATTGTAGTCGCTAGGTTTGAGAAATCAATTTCATGCTGCAGCCTGGCTAGCAGCAGATAAGACAGTGATTCTCCAGCCTTCCTTTGCTGGTATTCATTGTTGTGCAACAGCAGCGAGAAGCATATTAAGCAGGACACAGACAACTATTCTGCTATTCTGCGGTTAATATATTTTTATGTATATTCTATGTTAATTCCACTTTATATTCTATTTTCTATTTATTTCCTATTTAAATTTATATTTTAAAGTTTTAAGATTTTTAGTATTAATACACTCTGCTGGACCGATGGTGAGTCAATGCAACGCAGTTTCGTTGTGATGTGCACTAACCTGTGTATGTTCTGAATGACAATAAAAATAGCTATTCTATTCTATTTTAGAGTATATATAATTGATTAGATTGAGAAAAGTGCATTATCCCTTAACAGGAAGGAATATCTGTAACCATGTCAGTGTCTGTCTGCTGGAATTATTCCGAAACAGAGCCCTCCAAAGAAAATGCTAGTTTATGTGCAATTCCCTGAGAAACAATGGCTCATAATGTAATTTTAAAGCCAGTGAGCATGAGGCAATGCCATGCCCAAAAGGTCGGCGTTCAGCATACAGCATGCCTGTTGCACAAGCAGTTGGAGTCATACAATTTCCACTGCAGTTCACTTTCACCTCTGCACAGTGTTTATTGCAATCATGGAATTGTGTGATCACTCTCATTTCAATCAGTCAAAAACTAGCCTCTACTTTTCTAAATACTGAGAAGCCTGTGAAAATTTTTTTTTTTTTTGGTTTGTATGTAATAGCTCAAACTTGTAAATGAACTGCTATTTCAGTCACACTGTGTCTAATATGCAAGGTGATTAAATGATTAACTGTCTCACCGGATGAAATGTAACTGAATTAATTACTGCTGCTAGGATATCTGCAAAGAAAGCAGTGAAACCAACCTTTGTTTGAGATAAGCTAGGAATCTTCAGTAAAGCAAACCTCTGCCTACACATTTTAGTTGAATATAGGGATTGTATACATTAAGAAACCCAGCAACAGTCACCAGGCAAGCTAATACTGTTCATGAATTTACATTACAGTTTTGTTTGTATATGCTAGATTCAAGTCGCTTATGTACCACCCAGTAGTTCTGTTCCAAAACTGAACACTTGTATGGCAAATTATTTGTACATATTTTATTTATATTAGATATAAATGGCTCCAATTCAGTAATAAATAACAAAGCTCTGTGGATTAATTTTTTACTTTCAGCTAGGCTTCTTGGCTGCAATTCCATTGGGTGGGTCTCGCTCCTGATGGGATGGTGTACAGAGTGAAGGGACATAGAGATGGGAGGGTGGATTGGGGCATTTTTGGGAGAAGGAGAGTAACAAAGGTAGCAGAAAGGAAGAAAAACAAAAGGCAGCCATTTTGGTATAAGCATTGTGGGAAAACAAATTCTCTCTCATACACACACATCAGGGAATGAGAACAATTAGACGGTGAAACATAAATATCAATGGATGGACAGACATACAATCACATGCAGACTGCCTCAGCCTTTCGTCTTAGTTATCTCGCATCACATAATTAATTTTTTGTGGGCTATAACAGTAAACGCTGCACATTTCTGGGTCAGATAAGATTAATAAAAGTTACATTTAAGAATAAAGACATTTTATATGTGAACTCAGTAGCAGAATATCTGATTGATTATCATTATTGTCTTATTTAATATTAATTATTTAATGTAATATAATTCTAATTATTTTACACTGGTTTGGTTTCTCTGTGTGTGTGTGTGTGTATATATATATATATATATATATATATATAATCATTCAGTAAAGCAAGAGATGAAAAAAATTAAGTGGTCTTCACTCACTGCCAGTGAAAGGTGTCTATGTTTCATTTATACTACAAGCTAGATGGAAAATGACGTCATATACAGATATTTTTTTCACCTGTTTTCTCTGCCGGTGTTCTGTCGAGTTGAGCTACTTTGTCGAGTTAGGCTACCGTAGTGCTAAGCGATAGCCATAACCACAACCCTTACCATAATCCTAACCTCCCAAAAAAAACCCTTGCGGGGACATTTTTCCAGTCCCCATCCGAGAGAAACTCAATTTTATAAAAATCTGTGTGTGCTGTGTGGGTTGTGAGAGGGTGTGTGTGTGTGTTGGGGTGGTGGCAGCTGCTATAAGTCATGTTTCAGAATAACGCGAATGGAGGGGTGAGGGGGGTTGGCACTCAAACACGCGCAGTCAGTCATTTCCTCTGAGCCATAAACGCAGATGGTAGGATGGACGCTTGACTTAAATGATCCAAACTAAGTGGTTTATTCAGGTGCCTACCCTTAAAAAAACCCCGTCCCCCAAGTGCAGGCGGCACAGTAAGGCTAAAGCTAAGAGCAAATAGCCGCTGGAAGCGCGGCTATATAGCTTACAGCCTCTTTCGTGTAAACAGTGTGCTAAAGTCTAAATTGTTAACACTGAACATATGTTGTTAACACTGCCAAGAAATATTTTTTACACCTGTGATAAAAACAAAGGAATAAAACAGAACACTTATTTCCACGAGAAATTGGAAAAAAATAATAAATCACACGGGAGAGCAATTACAATACACAGTGCACTTGGAATCCTTTCTCTGTTTAAAACACGGCGGGAAGCTGCATGGGGTGGGGGTTTGGGGGTTCTGAAGACAAAAATGACTACGTTTCGTATTTATGGTAGCCTATAAACTCAAACATACAACACAGACGACTGCACACACATGACAGTGAAATATTTAGGTAGATACAGCTGAGTACATGATGTCTGTACACACGCCTATCATTTCTGTGCACCAAACCTAGAGGAAGTTCATTGATTAATTCTCCCTGCTATAACCGGCTTCCTGTATCATAAATAACTGATAAAGCGCACAGTTTGAGCACGCATGTGTGTACCTGTGTGTGTAGGTGCGCGTGCATGCGTGTGCTTCAGAGGCATAACGACGATGCAGTGGCCGGGGATCGCGTGAGTGCGCGCGCCCCTGCGTTCGCGCGTGTGTGTCCCTTAGTCCTGGCGAGCTGAAGCTTGAGGAGCCAGTTAGCGGTACCGCTCCCCCGCCTGTGATGGTGTCCATCTGGGATTATCAGAAAGCCGTCGCAATGCATCCTCTCCGTGCTTTGCTTTTTTTAGCTGGCATAATTGCATTTTCGGGTAAGTCACTTATTTTCCAATAATCCATCTCCTTTATTTTTAGCAATGTTTCTGGTTAAAAATATTAATAATTGAAATAACCCATTTCACGGGAACTGTAATTTTCCTTCTTTGGGCAAATATATGAATATATATGTACTTATACTTACTGTGATTTCAAATGTTTTTGTTTATTTATTTATCTATCTATCTATTTTTATGGAGGGAGAAAAATGTTTCCTGCCGAAATTCAACAAAGCTCGGGTTAAGTTTATTTTCCCAGCGTCATGTGCTTTATTATTCGTTGGTAATACTGGTAAAATGACTCTTCATCAGGATAAGCCAGCCTACTTGTTAGGCAGCATAACTTTACAGGCACAAATTCGTAAAAGTCACTCCGTATGTTTTTACTCGTAAATTTAATGTAGGAAATGTACATTGTTTACAACGTATAAATTAAAGGACCAAGGCACATCATTTAGTAGTATGTTTTAAAGGGCAATGAAAATGTCAAAGTAAAAGTAAAACTGTCTTATTAAATGTCCTATTGCTGTGTCATAGGGAGCGATAGAATCGGTGAAAATTTAAGTCCATTATTTTTATGTTCAAAGGATGTAATCATTTGTTATTGATTGTTAAAATCATAATAGTGCACAATTTGAATTGTGACAAAAGACGTAAAATCAAATAACCTGAATTTTAAAACTCATTTATTGGTTCTAATGACGCCAAAGCCATCAAGTCTTGAAACTTTAAATGTACAGTCTTCTGCAGTTATTGATTATGTATTAGAAATGTGTCAAGTAGGAGTCCATTGGGCAAAAGATGAACGTACCAGTATTCAGTTGCTTGAGAAAATATTTTTGCTGTTAATGCATTTTGTTATATTGTTTTTCGGTAATAATTCCTGAAAAAGCAGCCCGCATAATATGGCATTTAGAAACATAGACCTCCATGCGTATCGTTTAAATATGCTTAGCCACAATCTCTGTAATCAGCTGTAATATGTGATGAGAGACAGACATGACAACTAGCTAGTACCCACGTAAACAAGGTATTTATTCAATGTTACGTCATTCTGTTTCGATGTTTTATAACATGAACTAAAAGTAATGCCCTTACTGAAATAAAATTTTGAATTAAACTATTTCAGGTTGATGCTGATAATTCTTTGGCTTGAGTCCAAAAATAATCTTAATGTTATTCCAATAATCTCATTTCCAATTCAAATCCTGATACTGTTATGGCTGCTTAGTAAAAAAAATCAAAGTTGAACTTTCCCTGAAACAGTACATTTTATTCACAGAACGTATGCAGATTAATGAACATTTTCCCCAAGTACACCTTACTACCAATATAATCAGTACCTCTAATAGTGACACTGATAAGCAGCACAGATACGTATCACATTTCTTGTCAACATGAAAAAACAAGACTTTGGAAATACTTACAGTCCTGGGGATTGTGTAGTTCTACTGGAGAATTTAATGATGAGAATAACAAAGCTACAAGTTAAGATTTTTCAGTGTATTCTCAATGCAACCGGGTCCCTCTAGTGCAACCTTGACAACACATTTGCTGTTCTACCCTCAACTGCCTTGGAGAACCATAAATTGCAAATGAGTAGCAGTAAACACAATGTCCACCTTGTAACCATTGTTTGTTTGTTTTTTTGTTACCTTTCATTTATTGTTTGTACTGTGCTTTAACTGCGTTCACGGAATGAAAATAATAGAAACACAGGCAAACTTATGCGGGGAGTTGAAGGTGCATTTTTTTCCCCCAAGTACCCATGTTCTCTTTGTTATGACGGTTTGGCTCATATTAATTGAATTCTATACAACCAAAGGACTAGAAGTATAACCATATGTTTAAAGGTAATCAAAACAGTAGCCATTTGCGATGTGACATTTGTTACATCATTTAGTTGGAGACATCGTGCAGGGTTAGTGCAGTAAACGACTAGCTCACATACTGACAGTACTGCTGTTGAATTATAGTCAGTAGATGAATTACATAACCATAGTACATGTAACACTGGAATTTCACGTAGCCTCATAACTGACCCATTTTCTAGGCAAATCTAAAACTAATCTTTGACCTGCCGGATAACTCCTAATTAGAAAACGTTGCTCAGAGGTTTTCTGCCTTGATTGTTGTTGTAGTACTGTGTCATTCCGTATGAGTAATTACATGCATTGTCCATAGAGAACACTGAACAGTACGGCTCACTTTGAGTAATTACATACATTGTCCAAATAGAACACTGAACAGTGCTTCTGCACTACTGACCATTTTCTGCCTTCAGTCCCAGACATCGGTATCAATTTGTGGTGTTTCATTCCCTCTTGGGCTTCGCTAACAGTTCCTTAGTTTTTCTGACAGCCACATAAACATTAAACTGAGAGAACTTAGAACATCTATAGTGTGATATGTCCTTTTGTTTTTACAGTAAAACACACTACACAGGTATGGTCCCGGCCATCTTTCCTCAACCATTCCTTGACCATCTGAGATTATCACCAAACAAAGAAATGCAGCCCGCAGTACATTAAGATGAAACGACACTCACCTGTGATGACACCTCTGGGTCGATGTTAAAAATCTTATGAATTTGTAATGGAATTCAGCAGCTTTTAATCCTTTTAATTTACATGTATTGTTTTGAACCCAAACATGAGTCGTATTTAAAAATTATAATTTACAAGCCTCGGGAGCATTCTCTTGACGTACATTAGCTATTGTCTTAATAGATAGTGATGGAAAAATTGCTAAAGAGAATAGTTGCAATGGTTAGTACTTGTGGTGAAGTTGAGTTCAGGGCCTAAAACCTTTTCAGAATGAGTCTCCCTCTTAACAGACACACACACACACCTGCTGAGATATTTTTGGCTACTGAAACCAACCTAAATTTAAAATTCATCCTTGTAACACTGATTTTTTTTTTTTATCAGAACCTTTAAAACGCTAGCAGAGCGACGCTGGGGTGTTCATAGCTGATCACACGGCTTCCTAATGATGGAATGAGAACCACCTATCAACCATTTTCTTCTCTTTCTGGCTTCTCCTCCATCTCGAGCAATCAGCTAATTATCACACGCTGTCCACCCACCCACATAAGATTCATCATCGGCCGTAGTTATCATTCCCGCAATATGCATTTCTACAGCTGCAGTTACAGCTGTCATAGAGAGACATCTGTCGCTCTGAATTTTGGCCAGCATCTCACCCTGCTACTTATCTTACCTGGAATCTTCGGTACATAGCCACCAAAATGTCATATTCCTCATGGGGGAGTGGATCTTCTATCTGTCCTTGTCATACAGTCTGACCTCCTGTCCCCTGTTTGAGTAGCATTTCCCTTTGTTTTCTGCATCAGAAATTCATAAACTGCTCTCCAATGAAGCCCTGTCATTTGTCATTTTATGACAGCGTGTGTATAAAATTATTATCTTTTAGGGTATTTAATTTAGATCCATGCAGATGAATATTAAAATTTAACAACCTACTAAATTGACATCTACCAATTCAAAAGTTACCTTGAATAAGCCACGATGCACATATACCCTCTTAATATTACGACAACACAAGCAAGTGCTTCATATTCAATATAAATAGTTTATTATTATTATTTGTGCGTCATAACTTTAGACTAATCATAGGTTTCCCAGTTTACTGTCAGCACATAAGTTGTCTTTTAAACACTTGGTGTTCCAGCATATTACAGCATGACTATAATTGCTCTTCACTGTCAAGACTTAACCATAACTTAACTAGCGAAGGGTAACAACAGGTGTGGCTCATCAGGGCCACGTCAGGGAAGAGACAAGAGGGTCAGGTGGACATGATGGGCAGGACGTGACAGTATGCCCTCCCCCCCCACGGGGGAGGTGACCAAGGGGACCGAAAGCAATGGCAGATACACAGTGCCGTTTCATATGGGACACCAGAACGGACTGGCATGGCAGGACTGACACGGTACATGGGACAGACACCACACAAGATCACAGGGGCTGAGCCACCAGACAGGACAGGACAGGACAGGACAGGACAGGACACACGGCACAGCAGTAACATGGAACAGGCCAGAGCGGAAGCACGGAACAAAAGGACAACAGGCAAGACCAGTACCTAACTGGGCCATAAAGACGAAACAGACCAAACATAGGACAGAACCAGGCACCAGGGACCAGAGGGACAAACACCAGACATCAATGGGGACCAGAGAGTAAGTGAGACAAGACATGGATGGCTGGCGAAGAAGGGCTTGAAGGCCAGCGTTTATCAAACTGAATAGGAGCAGTGAAACAAACAAGACCGCGAGGGGTCAAAACGTGAATGTGAGCACAGGGAAGGACACAGGGAGACACGAGGAGCGACATTAATGACCAGACTGGGGATTAAGAGACAAACAGGCACTTAAATACAAGGACTAATGAGGGGTAACAAGCAACAAGCTCATCAGGACCTCGTGGAGGAGACAGGAGGGTCAGGTGGACATGACGGGCAAGACGTAAGTGTTATCAGTAGTGTGAATAACAACTTAATAACTGGCACTCTAGTGGTTAAGGATAGTCTTATTGATGTTCATTTGAATAACCTGGCCAGTTTTTACAAGGTTCAGCAAAGTGCAAGATAAAATTGTCCTTTATAGCTCTTTAAAGTGAAGCAAAAATATCTTCTATATGAGTAAAAGGTAAACATAATTTTTGTTTACCTCCCAGTTCCCTGAAGTTCACAATCATCCAGAATGCACTTTCCAATAATGCTTGTGCATGATGGCTTCTAAGGACTTTTCATGTTGTGAAAATTCCATTACTCAGAAATGTGTGAACATTTTTATGTGAAATCTGTTGAATTTACTTTCCTACATTTCAGCTACTGAAAACTCTCTTAGTCGCCTTTTTGCTTTGTCATAATATGTGTCTGAAATGCTATGACTGGAGTCGGTCATAATAATGTAAACTGAACTTCTTTTTACCCTAAAGGCCAAAACGCAGCAAAATTCACAGCCGACTTTCAGTCTGTACTGCAAGAAACATCATGCACATCTAAATTCTTCACCCAGATAATCATAAGGGATCAGAAACCCCTGCCTGTGGTGCAGAACAAAGTTTCTACAGGAATCTCTGTCAAAAAATAAACTAAATAAGCTCCCATGTAATAGGCCTACTTATCAAGCAAGAAAATCTCTCAAGTCCCTGAACAACATGGTGTCTTGAGTAGTGTTCAGCATAATCACAAAATACATTACAGGATTTAGGAAAGATATCATCTCTCGCTCCCAGTAAGTAGTTGTAGTACCTTCAGTACGGACTGTAACCGAAGGTTCCTGTGTTATTTTTTTATCAGTCTCACAGCACTGTGCTGTGTGGTTTTGGAATATAAACTGTTCATTTCTTGTCTTATAAAATATCCCAATAAGGTTTAGCTTCCCGCCGTCTGCTGGCCTGTGTATATCTTACATCTTCTTGTTAGTCAACCGTTCTAATGTTGACCTTTTGTGTCTGCTTCAGATCATTGTCTAACTGCAGATCTATGACATTTTTTTGTAGGAATCTTTAGTATAGAGCAGAATTCCTGGTTCCTTGAATGATGACAATGGACTAGATGCACCACGGTATCCCAGAACTGTTAGTAGTAAACAGCGGTTTTTTGCTCTAAAACAAACTGCCACCATTATCACATAAAACTCAAAAGGTTCAGTGTTATTTCAGCAATTATAAATATGTTTACTGCATGCACAATAATCTTTATTACAGACTTGTATATAGCAAAACATTTTACTTTTTTAGGAGGACTCTCAAACAAACATCATAAATGATTGATTTTGTCTGTATCATAATATAACTTTAAAGTGTCCAGTGTTATGGGAAAATATCTGGAAAAAATATAACACCCATTTTGCCTACCTGTAGAACTGTTTGTAAACTTTGTTTTCTTACAGTATAAATAACCCTGCACTTTGTCTTGCAGATATTTAGTATTGCCGCCTTGTTTGTTTTTGTCTTCTTCTTTCAAGTAACTGCTAAGATAGATTCAGAGGTGGAAATTTCAGGTCCAGAAAGTACAAATCCAAACCAGGATTTAGTTTCAACCAACCAGTTGAGCATAAAGAGTCACAGTTACAGAGTACTCCACTGGTTGGTTGAAACAAAATC
>JAODJU010000002.1:961732-993403 GCA_026776725.1 Gnathonemus echidnorhynchus | reverse complement strand
CTCCCCAAACGAGCTTGATGGGCCGAATGGCCTCCTCTCGTTTGTAAATTTCTTATGTTCTTATGTTCTTATGTTCATTCTTAATGGAAGCCAAGAACTGTGTAATATCAGAGTTTTCTCTTATGGCATATGAAGAGATTGCCTTTGCAAGGAACTGTGTATGTCATTTATAATACACCCAAAGTCCTGAAAGCATTGTCTTGAGGCTATGAGGTCACACGAGTGGTGGCAGAAACGGCGACATCATTGAGAACTGCTTCCATCAGTCATGTGACCTGACAGCATCATGATCGAACGCAACCTGGAGAAAAATACAGCTGTCACCAGAAATGGATTTTATTATATGTGCACTTATAATAATGATAATAATAATATGCTTCTTTATTAGATGTATGAGAATGTGATATTTGATTATATTTGCATTTATATTTAATATATTGGTGGTATTTACAGTGTTCCAAAGGGCATTTGAGTTACACATAACTTTAATTTAGACCACTTTCAAAAGTAATTACTGCATTATTTTTTTATTACTCATTGTTGAACAGTGAACTTATTTGACTACCTGCCATTATTGTGGAATAATTACATAATCACAGCAATCGACCACAGATGCAGGGTAATTTGTGTCTTGTGTATTCAGGAAAGCACTTTGTCATACACACATAGCTTGAAAAATAGCAGCATGCTGGAGTTAAGTGGATGGGGTTCAAAAGCACCAACAGTCCAATAATGAAGAATCTGCAGTAGTTTGCATGAGAGATCGTCATGCTTGGCATCTAGAACTTGCTGGACAGTGTGGTCAAGTAATAGCACATTCTCCAGAAATCAACAGGATGTGGTTACAGATTCTTCGTGCCGTGAGTTTTTTTCGATACTTACGCGGTTGTGTCGCTCATTATAATGGTGATTCATTGGACTTCTATTGCAAGGCGCAGGCAGGGATGAGAGCTACCCGTCTTCGAATGGTTCAAGAGCAGGTGGAGACATAAAGCAGATATCCAGCTAATGCTGACAGAGGTTTGCAGTGTTCACACAACGTCTTGGGACACTTCAGTAAAAATATTGTAAATTTATTGGCTTTATAACAAAAAACCATTAATTCATTTATTTACAAAAATATGTATCACATTAGAAACAACCAGTAGTTTTAAGTAAAACATTTATTTCAATTAGTAATAAATTGAAACCCAGTTCTAAAAGAGCTGTACTGATTTAAAAAGTTCTTTGATAAGCAATCTCTTTTGGTGCATTTTAATTTAGTAACACCTTCGCTATAATATAAAACACCAATATTTTTATTTGGTATCTTTTTGGAAGCCAGTGACTACAATTGCAATTAATAGCAAAATAGCAAGAACATAACTGAAAAAGTCAGTCAAAAATTCATGACACTTAATAAAAAGAAAATATCTTTGCAGAACATATGTTAAACTGTGCAGATATGTTAAACATTGTCAATGGACTTTATTATGAAACCAATAAATTTTTATAAAAATAAACATTTTTATGGAATTAAGCAAGTGTCTAAAGAATTTCTTTGAGCATTGTACATATCACAAGAACTAAAAGTGGGCATTTCATCAGGAGAAACTAAGAAAAGAAATCAATAACTAATAAAGTGACGTACAAGGCAGACACAGTATATCAGAAGCGTATGACTGTCACTGAGCCAAATTAGGTATAAATCACTCCAAGCTGTGTGCCCAGTAACAAGTGGAACTTACTGCAAGAGCTATAAAACATCTGACATAACGTCAAAAGAGGAACATAAGCTCAAGGATCCTACCAGAGAAGAGCAAAAATATAAGGCTATAAGTAAGGCTTTGTGATGAAGATTGAGTAAGTCAGTGGTCAGATGAGTTCGTTGAGGTGTTCCTTGAAAAAAGAAAAAAAAAAATGTTTTTATGTATTTCTTGGACTTTGGCGACTAGATGTGGACGAGTCCATCATCAAGGAACCTGTTTTTACATGGAGATGGGATCCCCAGTAAGTGCTGGCTTGCTGACAGAAGAGGGCAAGATGGGGTGTAGGTCTTTATGAAGGACTTTAAGGAGATGGGTGCTGTTCAGTTAGAGGTTCTGAAAGCCAGAATTAAGGACATGAACTTGACTCTGGCATCTATAGGGAGCCAATTAAGCCATTTCAGCTGCCTGAAATACAGACCTGCTGTTGAATTTCGAATGGTCTGCACCATAGCCATGTCAGTAAAGAGAAGCAGAAGTTGAGAGATTACTATAATCTGTGTGTACTATAATTTGGACTTACGTAAAGTCTGATCTTCCTTAAATCTGCAAGACAGAGAGATGGCACCAATGACGTCAGCAAAGGATAGCTGGTCATCTATCATTACCCCTAGGTTCCTGGCTGACAATGTCGATGATCCAAGCTGTACAATGATGCCGGGTTGAATGGTGGGTTTAGTGGACAAGTGGCTGAGTTACTGAAAAGTTACGCTAAAGGTAAATCCAAACTGAAGTGCCACATCAAGGAACAACCTAAGCAAAAAAATGGTGCAGTCAGTGGACTCAAAGACTCCTGTGGCCAGGTTCTAAGGTTACCTAGAAAAAAACTCAGGTAACCCCAGGAAATATTATGGACTTGTCAGAGAGGTATGGCTGAGACTCCCAGGTTACCTGGTCAAAAGCTGCTTAGAAACTGCTCTTGCAAAATGAAGACATTTAGATACATTTATTATGCACTGGTAGTAGCACCAGGAAAGACCACCTCATTTAATCTCAGAACCACTACAATGGCTGGTGACGCCTTTGTGCACACCACTGATGTACTAAGCTGTCATTTTTGCCCTTGTGGTCTTCCAATTAGTTTGGCCTCTCCCTGTAAACTCTAGATGTCAAAATTCCAGGGTATTGGCTGTCTTCCAAATTTGGAAACTCCATGCCTTGCTTCAACAATCAAACCATGTTTAAAACCAATTAAATGACGGTGAACCTCTTGAGCCTCTCTGTCTGCTGTATATATTCAGCTGCACCCACGTGATTGGATGTTTAGAGGAGCATGCAGAGCTTATGAGCAGCTGCACCTAATGAAGTGCTGACCGAGTGTTGGCAGATGTCACATTTCCAGAGCTTGAAATTAGATGGTTTATTTTGCTAGAGGAGAGAATAAAAGGACCATCTCATGAACAAATATGAAATGCATGACAGGGATTTCAAATGGTGAACACAATAAACTTTAGCTTTTCAAGCCAGGATACCATGACTGGACTTGTATGCATAAAGAGCAGAACTCAACAAACATTTGAGTTTATTATGGATAATTGGGTCAAGCGTGACATGTGATTTATATGTGCTTGAAACGCAACTAAATCGTATTTGTATGTCTTCTTATGAGTTCCATGCAGAATGCAGTTGATAATGAATGTGCTGAATTCTACTCACAGCCTTTAAGAGCATGTGTTTAGAGGAAAGAATTTAGCTCAGCAATTGATCGCACTGCCTGGAGCCAAAACATCTGGGTAATTTTTACTGAGAACTCATCCTTTAATACATAAAAATAAGTAAATAGCTTATTAGGAGACAAGATACAGGTGGTTCCTAGTGAGAGCATGGAATTGAGCCCCAAGTCATGTACTTATCCCTTACACAAACATGACAACAACTGTTTGTAGGGCTTATGGTGGAACTTTTTAGATAATTTATGGTCTGGGATTTCATACTTAATATACAGCACCAATGAGCACCAGTGAACTAGACTCTGGACAAAATGCCAGAGGTTCTATCTCACTTCCTTATAAATATGCAGCCACATTTCAATGGGTTGATCTACAGTACGCTACATTTTTCACCCAAGAAATGTTCTGCCATCCATGATGAAGGATGCCCTGTTAGCTGTACTCAAAGATGACAAGAGTTTAGTCAAACCACAGCAAGGAATACACTGCCAGCATTTTCACAAAGTGAAGTTGAAGCAATTCAAAATAAAACTTCATCTCACTCACTCAAAAAGCTGCATTAAAATTGCCAAAATGTCACTGCAGTCTTAGTCTGTATTAAAATCATTGCATTTCTCAAATCAAAAACAAATAGAAATATGTAACATATAAACATCCGACGCAGATTATGAATGAACTCTGCAGATTATGAATGAATTCAGTTTTTTTTTTATTATTGAATTTATAAAGCTTTCTGATTTTCTAATTAACTTTACCATTAGTTGGATTCAGGTTCCCTTCAGTATTTTGTAGTAGTAATAATAATAATAATAATAATAATAATAATAATAATAATAATAAGTAAATAAATATGTATAAGCAAGCAAGCAAATAAATAAAGATAGACAAGCAAACAAATAAACAAACAAATAAATGCATAACCCATGAATCCAATACTTGATCATGAACATGTAAGTGAATTTAACATGAAGTGGAACAAGACACTGTACCAAGCCAAGCATGCCAGGCTGCACTAGGTTCTCGCTCCAAACCACTTTACTGTATTGTAGTAATACCGCTGGTTTAAATTCCCTCTAAAGTTATAAGTTGTTTGGCATCGTAATTACTAGCTGTAGTTATTTACTTATTTGTGCAGTTAAAGTGTGTGTTCTGATATCTGGAAAAATAATGCACACAGCTACCCAGCTCCTGTAAAAGTGCTGCATTAAACGTAAAAATAGGTCAGTTTGAAATTATTGTATGGAATTGTTGCTAGTGTTAATCAAAACCTTGGTGAACCATTCGAACTTTATTCAAACGCAACTTTTCGAACTCTTTGCTTTTGTATAAAAAGCTCATTTTATTCAGTCTTGGAGCTTATTACCTAAATCCACCTAATTCTGTCCGTCCTCTATGCATATTTGTTAGTTCTTTACTAAGCATATTTTTATTTGAGAGGGGGGCACTGAGCTGCCGCAGGAGTTTCGTCAATGGTGCTAACGAGCTGGCAGAGAGTGTCGTTCTCGCTTATAAAAAGAGATGATTAAAAACGCTTTAAGTGTCTTTTCCTAGACCTGACTGCCGCAGAGCTCTATGCCGCCACCGGGGGTTGTCCCCTCGGCCAGTTCCCGTGCGGAAACCTGTCGGTGTGCCTGCCCCAGCTGCGGCACTGCAACGGCGTGAAGGACTGCGAAAACGGCGCAGACGAGGAGAACTGCGGTGAGCAGAGTCGGAGCGTGACGCAAAGCGAATTAACGACGCAACCGGGCGGGAAATCCCGCTTTCGTCTGTTACCTATTATAAAATGCAACAATGGAGTTGCTCTAGAATTAGTTGAATTAATCTCACATGTCCCCACCCACCCCGGTCATGACATCCAGCCTCAGAATCACTTATTCCGGTATACTCAGCCATAGTCAGGCATGAATCACTCTTAAACTTGGCAGCTCTACGATCAGCTTGCATGAAAAAAAAAAAAAATCAGTTTAGGGACCTATGATTTGCATAGTTCCAACTAACCCCCTGAATGTTTGAACTAGCCCAGTAGTGTTCGAGGGGTGGAGCCCCCCCCGGCAAATTTATAACCAAGCTCCCCTAATAATACATAATAACAGATGATCATGAAAAACACCCCTTCACCATATTTTATCAAGGTAAAAACAATGCTGTTCATGAAACAATGCTACTGGTGACCAGTTTAGTCTGATTTCGTAGCTTAGCACAGGAGTGTAAAGTATGAATGAGTGAGTTTAACCTATTGACAATGTCATCATAGAACAACAGTTACAGAGAAAAATGCACTCCACTTGTCAGAATATACAAACCCGACTCCTTCAGCCAAATTTCAGTCCTTATTCAAGAGGTGGATGGTGGATGGATATTCTTGTTGCCCACCCCTAGATGGCAGCACCTCATGAAATGAATCATTTTTTTTTCTGCAAATTTTAACAAACCCCATGTTCTAACTAACCTCACTCTCCCAGACATATATGAAACACGTGCTAATGAATTAGCAACATTCCATAATCCCAGCCTTTAGCGTCTAATAAAAAAAGAACTTTTTGAAATGAGATTTGATGAAAATGAAGTGCCTTGAAGTTGAATCCATAATTTTTTCTCTTTGGTTTTTCTTCTTTTACTAGTGGACAATAGCGGATGGCCTCATCTCTTTGATGCATTTCTAAAGAAAAACATACAGGAGTCAAAGGAATGTTGTGAGTAAAATCCCCTCCTTTACAGTCATTATGATGAGGTTTCCAGTGGCTCCCTGTGAAGGTCAGCAAAATTGCCAAAGCAATGTGCCGTGTTGCCTTTACTAGACAGACTGAAGAACCCAGAATGTCAGTAAGCTGGTGTTGGCATGACATGGTGAAATGCATGCATGTGATTATTTTCTAAAAGTGGGGAAAGGCAACAGTGAGCCGTGAAGCTCATTTTCCTGACAAACATGCTTGTATCCACTCCAGTGGTTTCCACTGTTAAATGATGATAAGTTCCCCATTCTATAAAATTATCATGCAGGGGCGCCGTAAAGGGGTAAAAAAGTTAGGATGATTCCAGGGGCCCCTGAGTGACTGGGTCCCTAAAAAATTTAGAACATAATTGGATTGGTGTGGGTTCAGGGCTGAATATGATATGCTTTCATGGGGCTCAAAATCTGTAGCCGCACCCCTGTCATCATATCTGGTGTAATCAATAATATTCTCGTAATTTGCATATTATAAGGAATAACATAAGGTCACATTCTGTCCCCTTAATATTGCCTGAACAGTACGCTGAATCACTGCTAAATGTCCTTAACATCTTGGTGTAGTGCTGGATGTATTTCCAGAAGCCTGTGATTGTGAAGCCAAGAAAGTGGATTGTAACAGCAGAGATCTTCAGTATGTACCTGCAGTATCTTCCAATATCACTGCATTGTAAGTATCTTAGAAAACACTTATTATTTTTTCTATAACATGCATTTTAGACACTGACTTGCCTTTAGAATCCACATAGCTGAATTTGAAGAGCATTTGAGTAAATGTGCATGGTGTTAATTTGTACTGAAATAAGAGTTTTAGTGTTCTTGGAAAATCTTTGTTCTAAGGCTTGCAAGCTAATATATTTTCAAATGGGAAAACCAATTCCCCCTACTGTGTTTTATCTTAAGAGCATATTTCCCATAAGGCTACATCTCTGGTGAATAATAGAGATATAAAAAAAGGGGAAAATCAGTCAAGGGTCTGCCAGTACTGCTACACTAAGTTTGACAGTCATTAGTCAGTGATCTAAAGGCAGTCAGATCAAAGCACAAATATTGCTTGAGGGCCAAACTGTTACATATATCAGTTGCTTATGTAACAAGTGCCATCTTGCAAGACGATAAAGCAGACTTTGCTCCACGGCTGGGTCATGCCTCCCTTAACCACCCAGGACAATAAAAATTACCTAGAAAAAAAGATTAATAAAGTGAGTGCTTGTTCAAGCTAAAAGAAACAGGGCTTCTGAGGAAGTACAAACAGGGCTTTCGAGCTGATTCGCGTACATAAACACTTGACGAACGTTTCTCGATACTGCCCACGCAAAGCCACTTACAAAATTGGAAGTGAAGTAACTTTATCAAAAGCATCAGATTGTGGATGGGATGCCTTTTTAACGTCATAAATAAGCCTTTAATATGATTCTGGAATTGCAACAGTTTCAGAAATTATCTGAAGGTGATACGAGTGTACCAAAGATTTTAACAAAACTCTAAAATATTTACCCTAGACCAAATTCAGTCAAATAAAACAGACAAGTCCTGGCTTTCTCAAGGCATTTTTGTTCCTCTCCTTACTAAATTAGGTATTATGTGGTCTCTCTCTCTCTCTCTCTCTCATGCATACACACACTTTCTATATATGTATGTGTATATCTGTGTGTGTGTTTGTGTGTGTGTATATATGAGTGTATAGCAAAATGTTCCACTACTTCAATAATTACTAAAAATTTTAATTTATTATTAAATGCCTTGTAACACATTTGTGTGAAAGCTTTACCTCATAGTGGTAATGCCTTGATAGCTGTGAATGAGGTCATTCAAAATAGTGCTATGAATTTTGAGTTAATGAGTCTTTTATATGCGTGATCTGCATACAAGAAAATTGTAGTTTAGCTTTTTTCACATACATAGGCATTTATTATAATAAAATATGCAGAAATACAATAAAGCTGCCCTGTGATTGGATGCTGATGACGCAGCAGCAGCCAATAGACCATCTTCATCAATTGCAAACACTTGGATGTAGTGGGATTGTAATACCACACGACATGCCACACCAGTCTGACACCAGAGCTGGAGGCAACATGCAGGATACTGTCACAGCACTTCATGTTAAGATTGGCTAGATCCAGCTGCCTTATGTGGAACAGCTGATATCAGAAGTAGTTGTGTGGTTCCGTTGTGGTTGCGGAGTTCCTGGGAATTCACTGGAAGCTCAGTCTAGCTGCATTTCCGCCTCTGCTCCTTCTCTTGGCAATATGCTGTTCGCCTCACTCGTACGTCACTTTGGACATAACTGTCTGCTAAATGTGTAATTGTATTGTAAATGTAAATGTAACCTGGAAATCCAAAGCAGTCTACAAGGGACTAAAATAGGAAACAAATCTGCAGAAGCTGAGCAGCAGCTACAAGGTTAGATACTGTATGATAACCTCAATTAACCCTTTTAAGCTCTATGTAATTAACTATTAATAATGGGTGCGTGGGGGTGCCGTGGGGAAAGCAACAACTAAACCATTATAATGTCCCTACGGTCACATTCAATTCAATTCATTGTATTCGGAAAACTGTAATGTCTTCTCTGTGGAGGGATAAGAGATTAGAAGCTGCAACAATTTATAATTTGCATCTCCCACTGTACTTTACTCTGACGAATGAGCCAATGTTTTCCTGGATATGGCCCCATAAATAAAAGATAGATTTCAATTATGATTTATCTATTCATTTATTTTATTTATTTATTTGTAACCTGCCAACATGCATAAGCAGAATTTCCCCAGTGAAAAAGCCAGAATTAATAACAGGATGAGTAAAGAAATTATTTTACCCCTCAGAATTTCTAGTATTTCCATAAATAATTTATTAACCCTAACTGAAAATAAACAAATTAATGGGTATACACAGACATGTTAATTAATACAGGCAAAATGTATTTTGCCTCCCAATATAGGAATAAAATGTAAAAATAATGAGCTTTATTTTAAGTCAAGTGTTTCACTGAATTTTAACTCTTCATGAATATTTATTTGGATCTGTTTTTATATCAGTGGACTCTTCAACATATTTGAAATGGAAAAACAAGTGCAGAATGAACATTTGTTTTGTGATTTTTCTTTTCTTAGTGAATTGAACAGCAATCGGATCACATCTCTTTCACCGGATCTCTTTATACGATATAAAAATCTGGAAAGACTGTAAGTGCATGCTTTTTTGTATTTTCATATATACTGCAAAATATCTGTAATAGTTTGCTATGATCTACAATAGTAGCATGGTTGTTTTGATAAAAATTTATACTCGTACATTATCAATGTATGCATGTGTGTGGGGGTTGGGGTCATGCATAAATTACATTGATAAATACCTGTTATTTTTAACTTATGGGGGCATTTTTTTGGTCCTCACAAGGGTAAAGTGAATCGTATGAAAATCTGTGAATGCAATAAAAAAATATAAATGTTCATGTGGCTGCTTATGACTAAAGATAGAGCTGGGTTAAGGTTGTCATAGTTGGGATTAGGCGTATTTGCATAGAAATGAAAGTAGGTGTGATGTGTGTGTGTGTGTGTGTGTGTGAGAGAGAGAGAGAGAGAGAGAGAACTTGCTCATTAACATTCTGAAGTGTTGTAGAATTTTAAAACTGCAATATTATTTTGTAAAAAGAGGATTAGGGCTGCATGATTCTGGGCAAAATAGTCACAATTTTATTTTCACTAAGAATCAAGATTTTCTCTCTTAAGCAATAGGCTTCTCTCCGCCCATTTTTTGTACCCACACGTCCTATTCGGGGTCACAGGGGGTCTGGAGCCTATCGCAGAGGGCATGGGGGCAAGGGAGGGAACAACACAGGACGGAGCACCAACCCAGCACAGGGCACACTCACACAGGCAATTTAGCAACTCCAATTACTTTCAGCCCGTTTTTGGACAGTTGGGGGCGGGGGGGATCTAGAGGGGTGGGTGGAAACCCGGACGCTGGTCCCATAGCTGTGCAGCGACAGCGCTAACGGCCGCCCACCCTGCTGCCTTCTCTTTATTATTTCACATTACATTTGTCTTTCAGAAGATGAAACGAACAATATCTAGGCCTAGAGATATATCCGTTAACATTCCGACATTGACAGCGAATATGTAACAGTATTCAAAGTCAGCAGCCCCACGGGTAAAGGCACAGCTACTGAATCAATGGAGATGAGGCCACTGGATGATTGGCCATTTTCCGCAGTGGAGGAGGAGGGATTACATCACCGTCTATGTGAGGTCACAAAGCACTGGCCCGCCACGTGTTCATATACTGTAGATCGATCTTTCCTTTTTCATGGAATAGAAAATATGTAACAGTATTCTGCTGATCTGCCCCAGCAAACTTGGCGAGATTACCAGCCCATTTCTGTCTTCGTTCTGCAGGCACTTTGATAAATGATGCCACCATTCAAGTTTTATTATCCCGATAAATTTTATTTCTGACATTTCAAGACGAATATAAATAAGAAGCATATTGAGCTGTTCGGGCAGCCTGACATTTTCAGCCCCGCCTGGTCCCTTTCTAACATCCATTCTTTGAGAAACGTCCAGTGATTAGCAATAGTCAGCAAAGAGCTGTGATGCCTTCGCAGCCGTGCACACGCACTCGTTCACTTCTAAATGACTGACGCGCTGCGTATTTGCACGTTTCTCTCTGCAGAGCAATTCTGGTCTATTGTGTGTGTAGTCATATTTTGAAAGGGATTAAAAAATGTAACCAAAATATATATTTTAACATTTTGGTCCAGTTAAGACAATAACTGAGAAAAGCATAAACTTAAATGAGTGTGTTTTATATTCCAAAAAAAATGACTACCAGCTAAATAAATATAATTCAGATTTTCTATTTTACCTCGTTACAAATGTATGTTGGGTTTGTGTGTGTACTATTCCTTTTGGCCTGCAGAGGGAGCATGGGTTGCTCCTGTCCTGTGAGCGGCTGCAAACTGGGAAGCAACCTGCACCTGGCTGTAAACTGAGCAGTAAACGTGTGCGATTGTGTGTGGTGTTTGCAGTTTCTCTCTGTAACTTCGCTTTCCGAAGGCACCTTGGTTACCTCCCACAGTCCAAAGATATTGGTTAACGAGAGTCTCTAAATAACCGGCCGTATGTAATTTGTGTCTGTGTGCCTTGAGGAGACTGGCATTCCCCTGTATTGTCCTCCCATGACCCTGACTGGGATGAATGGGTGAAAGAAGGATGGATGGATGGATCAATATATGCTAAATTGAAATGAACAATTTGACATTTGCATTATATTATATAATTATAATTTTTTAATTAAAATAGTATATATAGACATGCAGGGTCGTGTGGTGGAGCAGTGGTTAGTACGGTCACCTTACGCCTTTGGAACTGACCCGGGTTCGAGTCTCTGCCCTGGTACTACATGTGTGGAGTTTGCATGTTCTCCCTGTGTCATCGTGGGGTTTCCTCCGGTTTCCCCTACTATCCAAAAACATGCCAAGGTGAAATGGAGTCCGTTGCCCGTTGGTATGAATGGTGTGTGTATGTGCCCTTCAATAGGGTGGCACGTTGGCACGGTGGTTAGCACTGTTGCTTCCCGCTTCTGAGACCAGAGCTCGAGTCTCCACCCTGACTCCACATGCGTGTAGTTTGCATGTTCTCCCCATATCGTCATGGGGTGTCCTCCAGGGTCTCTCTACAACCCACAAGCATGGTAGGTGAACTGGAGCGGCCAGATTGCCCGTTGATATGAGCTGTGCATGTCCTGCTATGAGCTGAGGCCCCATCTTGAGTTATTCCCTGTCTTGCAGCCGTGGCTATTAGGATAGACTCTCCTCCCCATGAATCTGACTTGGATGGGTGGGTTGTACATACTGTATATCATATATATAAAATACATATGATTGATACATTTTGAATTTGCCAGTCAATATACCCACTTCAAATGCAAAGCATTTCAAATTAGACACTGACCGATGCTCTTTTTTTCTAGTTTCATGGTTGACAAATTTCTTAGGTGCGAGAAATGTCTATCTTCCAGCTTTTTTTTTTCCCCTCAGTAGTCAACCTTCTCAAAAGCATTGCAGCGATCTTTGGATGGTTGACCATGCGGTCGATTAACAAGTGATGGTAGTCTTCTGATAAATATAACAAATCTGTTACTTGGTTATTATTCATACTCAATCTATCATTCCATCATGTCAGCGTTACTAGTCGTTGTTGACAGGTTATATAATGAGGGCAGACAATTGAAAAGGAAACATCTGTATTGTGTTTTCGTAGAGACCATCATAAATAACCAAATAGGCAAAAAATTCCCAGTAAGATGTATCAACATGAAATAAGGCCTCGGAGAGCTAGTGTAACTAATTTATAACTTATTTATAACTGATCAATACTTTCACTTACATCCATTTTCTGAAACTACTTATCCTATTCAGGACCCCTGGGGCTCCGGAGTCTATCCTGGAGGCTTTGGGCAAAAGGCAGGGAACAACCCAGGGTGGGACCCCAACCCATCACAGGGCACACTCACGCCTACACCTATGGGCCGTTTGGTATCGCCAATTAACTGGGGGGGGGGGGGAGGGGAATCCCCGAACAACACAGGAAAACCATGAAAACTTCACATGCATAGAGCCAAGGTGAAGACTCAAACCACAGTCCCAGAGGTGTGAGGCAACAGTGCCAAGCTCCCTGCTGCCCTGATTAAAATTTCCTGCCTTAATATTGCTGTCGATAGTACAATTCATCAATGGAACTGAACAGAGAGCTTCAAAAGGGGGCGTGTCATATGGGCCTATGGAACCAACAAATGCCAGCATTTATGACTACAGTTTTTCATCAGTTAAATAAAACAGGTTAGGAATAAAAGTAAATGAAATAAAATCCTTATATGGGTACGGAAATAAGGTTACTTATTTTTGTAAGGCTGCTGGCACCAACAGGGATGTGTGACTGTGGGCCACTTTGGGGACTCGTCGTATCTCACCTTAAGGTGAACTGTCAAGTTGGCTCCGGTGAGACTGGACTTACAAATTGACTCTGGCGTATCTTTCACACCCACTGCGGCGCCCCACCAAGTGAGAAGTGCCTCACAAGTCCATCCTAACAGCCCGTCCTCACAGATATCGTCCCTTCCTCTCTCCCTGTCCTCTTATGTTTGCCCTAGACCAAGGTCACACCAAGTCCGCACAGAATGATTAGATGTGAGAAACATTGTTCTACGTGACTGCACTTGTTTTCGATCCCATTTAAATGGTCTCAGTGTTTAAAACATCATTATATACCACTATAAAGAGGTCAGCTAATGAATTATTTTGATTAATTTATGCTTCTCTGAACTAACTATCTCTGCTTGATTCCTAGGTATTCATGTTAGGATTAGTACATACTTGAACACTAGTGTAAGAGCATGGTGCATTAAGACCTTAACACTAGCTTTCTGACTTGTCACTTGGGTTGGTTAAACTGGAGGTGCGCCGTTAAACATATAATTATAGAGTAATAAATTGTAAGTAAGTATAACCCTTTATTGGCCATTATACAAGTACAGGTAGAATTTGTCTCATTGCTTCTCCCACCCTGTTCTCCATAGCTTGGGGGGTCACAGCACAGGGTCAGCTATCATGCAGTGGCCCTGGAGCTGGGGGTTAAGGGCCTTGCTCAAGGGCCCACAGACATGTGACTGTTCTGTCGAGCCCAGGGCTCGAACTGGTGACCTCCCGTTCATGGGCACAGAGTGTAAGCCCACCAAACTGCTACTCATCTCTCAGTCTGAAACACTGGCAGCGTGCCACCCAGTTGTCCCTAAAAGGTCATCCTGGGCTGATATTGTGTCTGCGGTGGATATTGCTTAAATCGGCCAAAGAGAATTCGACTAACATCAAAGTCCACAATGAATGATTTTAGTTAGAAGTAAAAATGTCAACAGAGTAAACCCAGACAACGTACTGATTATATCTAAGTGTTCTAAAAAGAAGTACCAGAATTAAAATGATTTGGAGTCAAAAAGAATTATTTTGCTTAACGGTTGGTGATTGAAAGTAATATTTTCTTCAGAAGAGCTGGGAAACACATATTACAGCTTAAGGTCTCCATCATTGGGGTGCTTGGTGGTTTACTATACAGATGCTAAACAGACAACCAAAGGACTGGGTAGGCTAAAATGGTACTAAAGCAGATAAAGAGCAGTTAAAATAGTTACTCATGTTGAATTTAAGAAGTGACTTGTATACGGCATATGATTGATATATTGTTTAAATATATCCAGTCTGTTTGCCGTTCCTTGCTATACTACCCCATGTGGTAATGTGTAAAAAGGGCTAACTGCCGTTTGATGTTGTTTGTGGTGCTCTTTTGGACATTAACACCATGATATTAATAGTGTTTACTTGCATTTCAATTATCAGTCGATACATTTGCTTTTTTAATGAGTTTACGCTGTTTTCTTTACAGGCACTTGCAAAATAACAGCATCCACACAATATCGAACCGGGCCTTCTCAGAACTTTATAATCTAAGGAAACTGTAAGTTGAAAAATCAGCAATTACTTTACTGGGGAACTTGATAACGTCTAAAAAAAATCAGCTCAAGGACTGATAAAAATGTATCCTGCAGTATTATTTAATTTCAGTGAAAATGATCTTAGCTATTACAGTTAATAGTTAATATTGTCAGCTTTAATAGATTTCTCTTTTTCCCCTGAACTGTGCTCAGATTCCTCAGCCAAAACAGGATCACTATGCTAAAGGCCGCTATCTTCCGGAACCTTCACAATCTTGAATGGCTGTAAGTCAAAAAATTCTTTCTTTGTGTTCAATGTTGATGTTAATCCATTGAGGATATATATGGTGCTTCTTGCACTATTTGCTAAACTGAACTTTTCTGAAGGGGTTTTCCTTTATACTCTTTACATAGGACGCTAGAATTATTGCTTAATTTAATTATGCAGTTTGGTTCATTTAAGCACAGCGCAATGCCTTCTGCCACTGGAATAACTAGCAAAATGAATGTTTTCCTTCAGACTTTCAATATATTGACATATGCACATGGTACTTTTCTTGCTTATTTCCATTATAATTTTTTCACTGGTCCCAGTACTGTGCAGATGTATTTTTTGTTGATTTTCTGTAGCCTTCAGATCATGTTTTTTGATTCTGTCTCACTTTAGAATTCTGGACGACAATCAAATATCGTCTGTAAGACAGGAGTCATTCACAGGACTCAGATCGTTGTTTTTCTTGTAAGTAGGTGTCTGCAGCAGTGTTTAACGTCTAGTGCCAAGGTTGACATAAGCCTCAAGCTTAAATTCATCCCTGTATTATCAGGACTGTGTCTTTCTGTGTGTATGTGTGTTTGCTTCCCAGAATTCATATTACTTACCATAAATAGAAACCCTTGGCCTTTATGTAACCTCATTAACTTACTGCAATATCATAAATATCAAGAATATTTATGAAATGAGAACAGTCATAATCAACAATTATATTTGGAGTAGAAAAAACCCACTTGTCTCTGGTAGAGCTATTAGCAAAAATCCTGCCTTCTCAGTAGTATTTATTTATTTATGACATTTTCTTACCGTAAGTGATAATTCGCCTCTGAGCAGCGCTGGATCCTTCATGCTGCAATATTATTTGTCTCATGCAGAAAACTATAAAAAGAACAGGCTAATATTAGCACATTAATACAGGCCACTGCTCTTTTAAAGTCGCTCCAGGTTTGTTTCTTTTTAAAGAATGAATCGATGAAATATTAGGGACAGAATTGTATTCTGTTAGATGTTTAACCTCACATGTGCACAAGTCTTTAATTTCCTCGTTTCTTTGGAAACACGTGATTTTGCATTTGCGTATCGTTGCATTTTTTTTAACCATAAATCCTGGACTATTACTCACTGTTATTACGTTCTGAATATATGAGCAGGATACAGCAGAAATCCAAATTTAAACCTGAAACTGAAAATGAAGGATGCGTAGATGGTTTAGCACAGATGCTCACAACAACGTGTGGAGTTTTGAAATCCAATAACATCCAGTCAATTTCATGCATCACATATGCAGTTATACTGTTAATTTGCTTGGTTGTCTGAGACTGTGATAACAGCAGAATATTATTTAACATTAATATTCATTTTTAACTAATGAATTAAATGAATTTGGTATCATTTTATAAATTTAAAAATATGACTCCACACTTAAGGATTATTATTTTTGAATAGTTCAGCATTTAAGGCGTTGCGTCTGCAGCCTCTGGGAGGGGCTCCAAACCCCCCACAATCTTGAATAGGAAATGTGGTTTCAGAAAATGGATGGATGGATGGATGGATGGTTCAACATTTATAAATATTTGACCTTCAGAGCCATTTTTAGGGCATTATTATCTCAGTAATGCTATATACTTGTTACAAAGCAGGACTGTAGTAGATAATAAGAAAGGTCAAAATAATATATATAAATCATTTTTAGAGCCATGCAGTTTTACAACAAATATTTAACATTAACTGAGCCTAAGTCAGTTTGTGTACGTAAATTGAAAAGAAAAAAAAAAAAAAGATATTTTCTCAGATGAGATTAATTCAGAATTTCTCCAGATTGGGTTTATTAATTGAACTTCTTCTTGATTCAGGTCATTGCTGAATAATTCAATTGAGCACTTACCGAACAATTCTTTCTGCCAGGAAATGCCAAGGTTGAATTGGCTGTGAGTAACAACAAACATTGTTATATCTGGTATATCGGTTACATGAGTAATATTGACATTTTTAAAATGATCATGACAACATATTTTTTTCACCCCTCACAAGTGAAAGTATTTCATTATTAATGTTGATTGTGTGGAGTATTGTGTGGAGTATTGTGTGGAGTATTCTTTGTCCAGATGATGTGTGAGTTGCTTTCAAATCTTTTCTTTGCAGGGAGGTGGAAGGGAACCTCATATCAACGCTACACAGTTCCAGCTTTCGAGAGTGTAGAGCTCTCACTGTCTTGTAAGTTTAGACGTAGCGATAACATTGATACTGTTGTAGAATCACCCCCAAAATGCCTTCAGGAAATTCTCAGACTTGGTTGCAAAACAGCCAGGCCACCAGAACTGCAAAAGCACATTTGTAGAGCCTTTGTACCTATTACGGGAAAAGCAATCCTCAGAAGGAAAAGCAGATTTCCAAGGTCAGCCGTGAAAGGCGTTTGTCCCAGTGCCGCCGTGGTTTGGCTGTGGTTGCAAGTATCTCCATGGCAGATTAACATAATTGGTGTCTGTTTTGTCACTGGGGGGTACAGCTTAAATTGAGATACATTATCTTGCCTGGCTACAGAGTAAGTGGCTCGTGCCGACCTGTTGGGTTCCTGCTTGAGAGCCTGGTGTGTGACTTTCAGTGCTGGCTGTCCTGCACGGCTAGAGGAGACATGAGGGGAATGTGCACCAGACCTCGAGGAATCAGAGCAGAGGGGGAGCTGTGGCCAGACAGACAGCATACTGCAAAGGAACACACGAATTACAAACTTCCCTTTATGTTTAATCTCTGATTTTATTGAATCAGTTAACCCTGCTGTGTCATAGAAGAAAACATATCAAGTTATAACAAGACTTAGTATATTTTAATTTCCGGTATTTTATGAAATATCATATTAATAATAGCCAATAAAAAAATAATCGGTTTGTTTTGCATTCATGCTACAAAAGTAGGTATACCAGACTGACTGTCGACATGGATGAAATCAAACGGGTGGCTTTGACATAATATTTTGTGCATCTTTTGGCAGGATTATTCCAGTATTCGTTTTGTTCAGGGAAAAAGGCTGTCAGCCGTGTCATTTCCACTTTTCAGAATTCCACTCTGCGCCTTTCCACTCCGTTTCACTTAATTCACCTTGTTTTAGCAGAACCTGGTCCAAATGAGAGCACCTACCAACATTCCAGAAGACCTCAAACATAATGTAATAAACAGACAAAATTTAAACAGACACATTCGATTTCTAACTGCTGTTCCAGGAGGCTTTTTTTTTAGATCTTCTACACACAAGTAGTCAAACTTAACTGAGCGTACAAAAATACCCCACAAGCCAGCTCTGTTGTATGTCGGCATCTCACCCTAACCCACAGCTTCCTCACTTCGTTCACGTTTATCTCTGCCGACCAGTTTATAAAGCCCTCACCTCAACAGCTGGATATAACCCACTTCAGAAGACTAAATGTCCAAGGAAGCAGATAATGAACTATAACGAACCTTTCTTACTGACCTGCAGCATCTATCTTGGACAAAGACTCCTGCTGCACGATATAGTCAGAATATATACAGTATATAAGACCTCTTGGTCTTTCGGTATAAGCCTAAATATTAAATCGTTTTGTTGCATAGCAAATTTTTCTCATTCTACAGGTTTTATTTAGGTGTTCCAGGTATTTATGAGACATTTAAAAAGCAATGTTTATACTTGTTGAATAACATTAACATCTGTAGCTACCAAGTCTGACAGAATATGCCACCAGCAGCCCTGCAGCTGTAAAGGGAGAATCTTTGCCTTCTTGCTTTGAAATTTACTTTTGGTACAAAAAAATGACACAAACACGTACTGCATTTTCAACCAGCACACATGAAAGTGTTTGTATATATATAGGTGAATAACTGTCAAGTGACAATGGTTATTACCGCAGACAGACCGCAAGGGAAAATGAAATCTTAACTGTTCTATTTCCATTTCAGAGCTCTTCGTAGAAATCACATAGAGATGATTGAAGAGGGAACATTTTCCACAATGCAAAAGCTCATAGACTTGTGAGTATACAGTTATTTTGATCTTTACTTGACATTTTGGGATGGAACCATGGAAGATTTGCATTTGAAATTTTGACGTTAACAATGTCTGCTTTGCATTTTCGTTGATGGGAAGAAACAAGTCTCCTCTGATGTACTTTTGGGTCACCGAATCTTTGCTTTGACTGATAAATGTCAAAGGAAATAAAATGTGCTTTTCAAAATCTGCGGTGTGGCCTGCTGGATTGTTAAGCCTCGAATAAACTGAAAATAATGGCTTGGAAACATAAGAGCAGTGTTGCCGTTTTTTTTTCTACCATATTTATGTTTAAATGTGGGAAAAGTAACTGAAAACAGTTTTGATAGCATTCTAGTGTACTTCATGGAGATAATGGACAAAGCAGAGCCTCCCTCTTACTTTTTCCGAGCTGTAACACTTAATACATTACTTATTGTCGCATTTGTTAACTGTTAACTGAATACATAATATTTTGCTTCAAGAATATATATTTTTATTCAGGGATTTATCGATGAATAGAATTCAGGAACTACCCCCATCTTTGTTTCGCAATTTGTGGAATCTAAAGCAATTGTGAGTAAAAACTATATTTTCTTTTTAAATAGCTTGTACAATGCTCAGGCATTGAAATTACACTACTGCGTTTCATATTGACTGTGGAGGCACAATTATTGTATAGAATCAGTCATTACTATTATATGCCACTAAAAGTGAAGGAAATACTGGTGTTTTCTAGATATTTTTTAATGCAATGAGACCACAGTGCAAACAGTGAGAGTATAACATACTGAAGTAAGACTGCCATATTTTAGGTATGTAATTGCAGTACTATTTTGAATGGGAGGCTTAGAGGTTATGCAAGAAAATGTGAATTAATATATAAAACACTTTTACTTGTTTATTTGGTAACTTAAAAAGTAGTATATTTCATGAAAAAATGTAGCTTGCAGAGCCCCAAGCCATTAAATAAAATAAATACTAATAAATAATCATGTATCTTTCCTGCAACAGTCCATATACACTCCTAAGCCAGTTTATGTGCTGCACTAGCATGTTAATGCAAACTGCGCTGCTCTTCATGTGCCTGCAAGCAAACATATACAGCAGGGTCAAGAGGTCCAGCTACCGTGTGGCTGAGTATATGAATGGCTGAGAGCCTGACGTGGTGTCCTTGTTGACGTCAGACGTGATGGTTCCTCAGAGAATGGTGCAATATGCAAAAAAAAAAAAAAAAAACATCCAGTGGCATTTGTGTGGGTGAAAACACCCTAGTGACACCTTAGTGAAAGAGGTGATTATGCACACTCATTAAAGTTAACGGGAAGACCTCAACTGCAAAAAGAGCTGAGTACAACAGCAGTTTGCAGAAAGGTGTCTATGAATACACAACTCACCCTTGAAGCATTTCTGAGGCCTCCTCCGCAGAACTAGCTCTGTTAAATATAACTAACAGTGGTCGCTGTGTGTATATGAAATAATTATCTTTATACTGTATATATTGTTGTCCTAAAGATTTGACTTTGCTTGAAACCAAACGAATGTGCTGAATTACACTAGATTCATTGTGTTGCTTTCTCCTTTCAGGAACATCTCACATAACCCCCTGTCTCACATCCACCAGGATCAGTTTGACGGCTTAGTGCACCTGCAGTCACTGTGAGTCTGAAGGCATGATGTAATGCCCTAAAGCTCTAAACAAAGCAGGTGGTTACCTTCGGCTCAAGCTGATAAGCATGGCAGTGACCGAGAGGCATCAGTTTGCTGTCAGATTTCATACCACAGAGTTTCATTTCATAATTTAGCGTGTAATGTTATAGAACGGCGTAAGGTTTTCAACACAGTATTGTCCTAATGAAAAGGCGTCTTTTTTAAAAAAAGATTAAATAAAATGATGAAAGCCTTTATACCTGATTGGATGGTAACTTTGATCAGTTAATCTGACAAAACAAAACAAATCAGATACCAAATAAATCAACAGTGGTGGGCATGGCAGGTCCAGAGTCTACAAATCCAGACCAAGATTTCATTTCTACCATCCAGTTGAGTGGTCTGTGACTGTGACTCTATGTTCAACTGGTTTGTAGAAGCAAAATCTTGGTCTGAATTTGTAGCTTCTGGACCTGAAATGCCCAACACTGCAAAGAATGAATTATATGTACTTTTATTTAACTTATACTGAAGAGTACCTAAGGAATTTTGCTTTGGTTAACATTAGGATTCATATGTTCAATAGAAAAGAAAACAATGTGTCATAATTCTGTTACCATTTTTGTATGTTATCGTTTCTATAAAAATATCCAAAAAAAAGTTAATACGGTAGCCTATTGCCGTCACACAAAAAAAAAATTTGGATCTCATTATAACAGAGAAAATGTAATGCTAAAACATGAAAATTCTTATTTTAATGAGATATCTTTGACATTCTTGTTCTAATGAGGTGCGAAATTATCGCATAATGAAATTAAAAGTATCTCGTTATAACAAGATCTGAGTCTTGTTATAAAAAGAAGTGAATTCATAATAAAGCTGAATCTAATCTGATCTAATTATGGTCATTCAGACATATATACTGTAATAAAAATACATGTGCATACCACTGAGACATCATGAAATGTTTTTCTCTTTATAACGACAAATTTTATTTTGTCATGATGGCAGCAATATGCTTCTGTAAGTTTAGGATATACAGAATCGGAATAAATTAGCATTGTTTGAACATTTGTAATATAATTTAATTTCATACATTTTATTAAAATAATGCACAATTGTAATTACATTTGTTTCACAAGGGGAATGGAGGGAATAGAGATCCCAAGCATCAGCATCAGAATGTTCCGGTCTCTGGGAAACCTCTCTCATATGTAAGTATTTGGGCCTAATTCCAGTATCCAGAATATCAGAAAGATTAAATTGTATTTGTAATACTACAGTCATATTTAACACCCAATATTACCGATTTTTAAAATTACTCTAAGCTTGTTATCAGGACCTGCACCAGGAGAAGCAGCAGCAAAATGGAAACTTTGACGTTGTTGTTTGTATGAGATTGGTTCAATCTACTGTTCTTTGTTTTCAGTGTTCCTTCACTGACTTCCTTCCTTCCACGGTACTCTGTAGATACTTTAAGAAGTTTGAATACTGCGGTTATTCCCCCAATGTGAGGAGCTGCAAACCCAATACCGACGGGATATCCTCCTTCGAAAACCTGCTGGCTAACATCATCCTGCGGGTCTTCGTCTGGGTGGTGGCTTTCATCATCTGTTTCGGCAACGTCTTCGTTATATGCCTGCGATCCTGCATCACATCTAACGACCACCACCATACCATGTCCATCAAGTCACTCTGCTGTGAGTAAACGTAGCTTGAGGTACACCCACCCATTTCATAAGAGTATGGAGTATAGGCTAATGAAGTATAACTAAACCCTGGTGAAGCTAACTGTATAGTCAGAAAAATAAAAGACCATTCATCTAACTGAATAAAAACAAAGTGGATAAGGAGGGTTAAAAGTGAGAAAACTGAAGGGAATGAATCCTCCAACATTAAGATCTTTCTCATATGTCTTTGTCCATCAGGTGCAGATTGCTTGATGGGAGTCTATCTGTTCTTCATTGGCGCCTTTGACATTAAGTACTGTGGGGAGTACAACAGGAACGCCCAGTTCTGGATGGAGAGCACACAATGTCAGCTCATTGGCTCCCTGGCCATGCTGTCCACTGAGGTGTCTGTCATGCTGCTAACGTACATGACCCTCGAGAAGTATATCTGCATCGTGTTCCCCTTCCACAACTACCGGGCCGGGAGGAAGCAGACTCTCTCGATCCTCATCACCATCTGGGCCCTTGGCTTTATGATAGCCGTCGTCCCGTTCTGGGACAGGCAGACGTTCGGTAACTATTATGGCAAAAATGGAGTCTGCTTCCCTCTCCACTCTGACCTGACAGAGAAGCCAGGGGCAAGGACATACTCCACTGGAATATTCTTGGGTAAGTCAGAATCAGAATGTTACAACACAAATTCCCCAGATCTCAATCTGATCAAGTATCTGTGGGATGTGCTGGACAAACAAGCCTGACCTATAGGGGCCATTTTCACAAGTTACGGGACCTACAGGATCTGCTGCTAACGTCTTGGTGCCAGATACCACAGGACACCTTCAGAGGTCTTGTGGAGTCCATGGTGGTTTTAATGTTTTGGCTGTTCGGTGCACATCAGGTCAAAAATACTGAATCGTTACTCTGCAGTTAAAGATAAATATATAATGAATGTGTAATTGAATTATTTTTTGTCTTTCAGGCCTGAATCTTGTTGCTTTCATTATTATAGTATTCTCCTACACCAGCATGTTTTATTCAGTAAGGAGAACTGGATCCAGAACTGCTCGGCAGACGATCTTTGAGGAAGAAGTCGCAATAGCGAAAAGGTTCTTCTTTATAGTGTTTACGGACGCCTTGTGCTGGATGCCTATATTCCTTCTTAAGATTCTCTCTTTGTTACAAGTGGAAATCAGAGGTAATTGTGAAATTGAACTGAGACGAAATACGATTATGTGCTTCTGAAGGCTTATAAATACTCACACATAGATGCATATTATATGCGAACGATAAGTACATTTTAAAATAGCACTTTAGAGAATTTGAGGAATTTTTTGTAGTATAAATATACTGCAAAGTTGATATTTCATCTAAGCAAATTTGTTAACTAGAAATAATATGAATCCATTCTGCATTTCTTACATGCTATTATGTTTCACAAATATCTAAGATGCCAGAAAAGATGCTGGTAATTATTATTATGAATTAAACTACTATTCAGAAACACTGCATGAAATTAAACAAAAACAAAGTTCACAAAGTTCTGTGCTAGTCTTCAGTTCTGTGCCATTGTTGTTGTTCTGATTGTGCTTTTCTGTCCCTGCAAGGCACAGTCATCTTGTGGGTAGTGATTTTCATCCTGCCCATCAACAGCGCCCTCAACCCCATCCTCTACACCATCACCACAGCCGCCTTCCAGGAACGTCTCAAGCTTTGCCTGCAGCTGAAATGGCAGCAGCTGGGGCTAAAGGAGACGTCGCACAGCGTATCGATGATCTACACACAGACCAGCACCCTTTAGCCAATGACGTCGCTCACATATCACGTCAAATTAAATCAAAATTTATTTATGAAATGCACAACAGTACAGCAAACGGCGGTAGGTGCAGGCAATGAAGTGAGTTTCCCTGAGAGCTGCCTACAGTAAATGATAGTAATATATAAGAGAAATTAATAAGTACAATTGTAAAATAATAAATAGCAAAAATATTTGCAACAAACAAATAAATAAATGGAATGTGCAAATTCTCAATAGTAATGAGCAGAAGAGATATTAAGTAGCCTCACTGCCTGAGGGTAGAAACTGTTGTGGAGTCTGACTCCACGCTCCGATTCAGTAGGACTGAAAGGGGTTTGTGGTTGGGATGGCTAGGGTCCTTGAGGTTGGACCCGGCCTTCTCGAGGCACCGTAGATGTCTCGGATGTCAGGCAGGTTGCAGCCGGTGATTATCTGTGCCGTATACTAACACCGTGATGTGAGATGGGGTCCCAAGTGACAGGGGATAGAGCCTGATGAGGAAGTGGCCTTTCCGAAATGGAAGCACAATGTGACTAACATTATTAGACGGGATGCATGGTGCCGATAGCTGGCTCAGTGGGAGAAGCCATGAAATGCAAAATTACTGCAGTTGTTTCCGACCTGCTGTCCTGTTTTTGTGGTTAATGGCTCTGTCTACCACCACATACACATGAGGGAAAGACACCCATGTACAGACGAAGGGAGTGTTTTCATATTGACCACACTCTGCATTTATGTCTACATTGTTAGAAAGAAAGAGTATCCGTTTCTTACTTTGCTTGTCAATGGGGCAATACCCTCAAAGGTCTGCCAATTGTACCCTTAGCTGTAGGTAAATATACCTAAAAGGGTACAAAAGAGGGCTTTGAGGAACACTTTTGTACCATTGGGGGTACATTAATGTTGTGGGGATGTTTTTTCAGCTCTAGGGTACAACTGGCAGACCTTTGAGGGTACAACCCCAGTGACAAGAAAAGGTACAAATTGGTACTCTTTCTTTCTGACAATGTCTATGAAAAAAATATATAAATAGATAAAAATAAAATAACACACTGTGTTAGGTATGCCGCTGTTTGGCAGCTAATGGCAGCTTCTTGGTATGTTTATTAATTGTGCGGTATAGCAGTGTAGCAGTCCACATCTTGCTATGTGCAATGTTATGAAAACCAATTTGGTAATCTGTTGTCCCTAATCCGCTCTAACTGCATGAGTCAATTGCAGGGAAGTTCAAAACTATACCTGTGAATCACACCATACCATCCATCCATCTTCTAAATGCTTATCCTGGTCACAGTCTCTGAGTACCATATGTTGACATATACCAAGAAATAAGAAGCACCTAGTAATGATTAATGACTATCTAATAAAAACCAGCAGTATTGCCATTGTGATGCTTAACTCTATAACACTCTCATGTATTATTAATCTTTATTCTCGTTTGATTTATTGAACAGTAATATTAACCTGTACGTCCAAAATCGAAATCAAAAATCCCAAATGAGTACTGAATGTATATTATATATACATATGTTATGTATATAGATATGTTTATACTGGATATACACACATATTAGACTCTGGACCCCTCGCAACCCTTGATAGGAGAAGTGGTTTCAGAAAATGTATGGATACACACGTACAAACGTACACACACACACACATTTGCATTCATATGTGAGGACCATCCATGCATTTCTGTGGGCAGATCCCTATTGCCAGCAATGATGACCTTAACCCCCACCCAGCCATAAGCTTAACCATAAGTAACTGAACAAAATACAAGACTTTTGCTTATTTCAGTTTTTTGATTGCAGTCAGAAGAAGTTTTTATAATGTTGAGCTTCCCCTTGTAGGGCCAGAAAAATATCCCAATAAGCTCAAAATAAGAGGTTTTTATCACATTGTGGGGACATGCATTACACTGTGGGGACACATGTGATATATAATATGTGCATCTGTTAGTTCCCAGCTACACACTTTCAGGGATAAATCTGGGGGCTTTTTGAGAAGCAGGGATGAGTACAATATGGTGTGAAAATATTGCTGCAGTTTACAGGTTATAGTTTCTATCAGAAGTAATTATTGTCCAATTACTTACAGTAATTACTGTCCAACACTGTCCAATTTTTAAACTATTTTAACAGTTTTTTCCCAGTTTACATTTACTTGTGTGAAATCCAGAGTCATCTGTGTAATTTGCATGTTACCCAATTGTATAGCTTGGTTGTTGAGGTAATCTGTATAGATGGCATCATACTTGAATTTGAAAGTATCATGTCTTATGTATAAATTGGCTTATAAAAGTATCAAATGTGTTTTGTAGTTTCAACACTGTATTCCTTTAAAACAATTGGTATTTGTTGTATTCATAACGTACATAAATTAATTTATCGTATTCATATGTATCTAGAGTAAAGAATAATTTTTTAAAATAAAAACACAAATGATTTTGCTGTTTATGTGAAAACCACTGGCATTAATATGTGAATAATTCACATGGCTCTTAATGTGACCCTATTAGTGTCAATAAATTTTAGTGACCCCACAACAAACAAACAAGACATATTAAATTAAGGTGCTTAGTGCTTTTTTCTATTAAGACCTTGCAATTTGGTCATTTTCAGTGTCACGTTTATTTGTCTACTCTGTCATTAAAATATTATACTCGAGTGACATATCAACATATCAGTGTTTTTAAAAACGTAACTGGCTTTTACAGTTATCACTTCGTTTTGACAGACCTTTGTTCCAGGATGTTCCTCTGCCTTCTGACTGTAGGAGGTATAAATGTATGAAAGATGGATGGATGCTTTACAATTCATCCAATGCAATATATTCTACTATACACACTGTACAGACAAAATAACTATATAGGATTATATCTTTTGAGGAAGATGTTTTTCCTGCTTATCTAGACACCATGTAAATGCATAGTGAGTACAGTTTGACTTTCCCAGAATATGTAAAATGCAAATTTTTCTATTTGAATTCCATAGTCATAACAAAAAAAGTGACACTATATTAATCCCCATAGGGAAGTTCTCTTTGCACCTACCCTAGCCTACTCTCCATAAGGCACAAATGTAGGTGACAGCCAGCTTGGGGGTGTCACAGCACAGGGTCAGCCAGCATGCAGCACCCCTGGAGCTGGGGATTAGGGTCAATGTTCAGGGACCCAGAGACATCCAATCCAATCCAGCTTTATTTGTAAAGCACTTTAAACAACCTTATGGACCAAAGTGCTGCACAGAGGAATAAATAAAAGAGAATAGCTGCATAATAAGTAAAAGACATTAAAACATTAACACACTTAAAAATACAAACGAAATAAATTAAAATCCGAATCAAATGTGAGTAACAGGCCATCAATGAAATAAATTAATAAAGAAAAGGCTAAGATTAAGATACAATTTACTATTAAAATCTCACAAAGTGTCAAAGGCCAAGAAAGAGAAGAAATGAGTTTTAAGAAAAGATTTTAAAACGGACAGAGAAGAGGCCTCTCTAATGTGAAAAGGCAGGTCATTCCACATTGTAGGAGCTGCGACTGCAAAAGCTCGATCTCCTCTAAGCTTACGCTGAGTCTTAGGAACCCTCAGGAGCAGCTGATCAGCTGACCTGAGAGAGCGGGTGGGGGTGTAAGGGTGAAGCAGCTCAGAGAGGTAGGGCGGGGCAAGACCACTGAGGGCTTTAAAAGCAGATAACAGAATTTTAAAATGAATCCTACAATGTACGGGCAGCCAGTGGAGCGAGGTTAAATGGGGGAAACATGCACATATTTCAATGTGCCAGTTAAAAGACGTGCAGCAGCATTTTGAACCTTCTGGAGGTGAGCAATAGAGGAGCTGCTAACCCCAACATAGAGGGTCTTACAGTAGTCCAAACGAGTACTGGCAAATGAGTGGGTTACTGTCTCAAAGTGCTGCCTAGAAAGTATTGGCTTTATTTTGGCTAGCTGCCAAAAAGCTTGCCTTGACAACTGCCCTTATCTGTGTGTCAAACTTATGGTCAGTGTCCACTTTAATCCATAGGTTTACGATATTGTTCCAAGGAACCTAAATTTACAGTGGGGGTCAGAGTGGAGCTACCACACTTCTGTCTTACTGTGATTGAATTTTAAAAAATTAATAGCCATCCAGGCCTTTATATCGTCTAAACACTCAAGCAGCGATCTAACAGAGTATGCATACTTCTTTTTAAGAGGTACGTAGATCTGAGTATTGTCCGTGTAACAGTGGAAGGAGATGCCATGCTTCCTACGTATGGAACCCAGCGGAAGCAAATAAAGGGAGAAGAGAAGTGGGCCTGAAACTGAGCCCTGTGGGACCCCACAGGAGAGAGGAGCAAAGGAGGATCTACAGTCCCCAAGACCACCACAGAGACTTTGGTCCGCAAAGTATGATCTGAACCAATTGAGTGATCCGTCCTTTACACCCACCCATTGTTCCAAACGAGAGAGTAAAACTGTGTCAAAGGCAGCAGTTAGATCTAAAAGCACAAGAATAACACAGTCAGCAGAGTCGGTAGCTAAAAATATATTTGTGACGTGAATATTCTGCTGAAGCAGGGGGCTGAACCAACAACCTTCTACTCACAAGCATAAAGAGGTTTAGCCCACTGGGTCATGCACCACCCCTACAAACCAACAAACAGGGTAATGTTATAATGCTACCAATCTGTATCATTTATAATAAGGCAATATTCTAATGCAACTGCTTGATTATTTCCCAAAAGTATATATAGATCAGCTTGAGAGCATGCACAATGATATTAATTTGCTCTTGCCTGTGATCAAGAAGTACTCTAATCACCAACAGGGGAGTATTTCTGTGTGCTCACAGAAGGTGGACTTCTGGAAGTTAACTGCACCACCTGCTGCTTCGGGAAAAAAAACACCACAGATATGTGATGTGATTTTTTTTTCTGTGTATTACTTGCTGCTGTGCCAGTTTATGGGCTTTTGGTTATTTGGAACATTGTGTGTTAGACAGTGGGTAGCAGCATATGGTTCTCCCGGGATGAAGAAAAGCTAAGCTTCATTCACAGATTAACTGGAAAAGCCTCTGTGATGGTCTGAAATGAGGATCCTGAGTGGCTTAAATGATAATGACAATTACCAAAGTGGTGCAGTGGATTATGGGTAGCACTACAGCCTCACACTTCCAGGGCTGGGTTCAAACCCTTCCCCTGAGTTTGTGAACTTACAGCTAGTTTTACAGCCATTTATATGAAACATAGTTTGAAAATTAACCACATATTAATGTTTGGGTCAAAGCTCTCTTAATGCAAATATGACTTATTTTTCTTTGATTTTGGTGAATGCACAAAGTGAATATTATAACTACCAACTTCTATTTACATTTTTATAGGTCAACTCTGGTAAAACACTGACATTCATTCTAAGTTAGGCCACTAAGACAATATCATCTGTCATGTAGGAGCATAGAAACTGCAAAATAATGTCATTAAAATTCTCTCTCGTGAATGTCAATCGACAGATCTACAAATATTAACCTTGTATAATTACATCCAAGAAATGTATTAATAACCTGCATTTTCATACCATATTTTAGAGCTATATTCATTTTTCAAGTTCAGATGTTAAATTTTTGATATAATACCTTGCCTAGAAAAATATGACAAATCGCATTATTTCTGGCTGATGTGTTGATGGTGCCATTAGGATGAAAAGTCTCATAAAATGAGTATGGCTCACTACGAAAATGAATTCTAATTTCTGTTCTATATTTGCTTTTTATTTAGGATATTCATAAAGTAAATATCCAGCATGGGTTAACACAGACACCAGTAGGAGGCAATAAACATTTCCGCATTCATTAGGGCTTGGAGGTTACGGGAGGACTGATCCCTGCTCAGTGCGATATTGACAGGGAGTCTGAATAACATTGTCTGGCTACTGCATCACTAGACCATGAGAGGTTGCTTTCCTGCTGTTAGTGTCAAGGTGGAAAATGAAGGTTGCCCAGGGCACAATCAGGTTGGTGGTGGCTGCTTGCTTACCCTGAGGAAGCAGAGCACCTGTAACAGCACAGAAATATCTCCCGCACCCTGCTGTCCTCATCCAGCAGCAGAATTTAAATGACCTTGGCATGCAAATGTTTTCATTAACCAGTAAAAATAATCTTATCCCACAGTCATGCTAATATAAATAGATCTCCAGCAACACAGCAGAGAGAAAGGCCAAAATCCCTCTTGTGCAATGACTTTACTCTGGAGGAAATACTGAACTTCTGACAATAATGTTCCAAAGTTATTCTTTGCCAGTGAGCAAAGTGCAAGGTTTTTGCTTCACGCCTCTAACTGGAAGGTTTATATATTATTCCTCTCTTTTTTATTGGGGTTCAATGTTTATACTAAGACAAAGGGGAGTAAATTTAAGCAGTATATTATAGTATAAAGTTTCCAGTAACGTTACTTTATACATTATTCAACACCATATCGATGGAGCTGAGAATATGGCTGAAGTTTAGCTCTAACTCTTTCTTTCAAAGTATAAATAAGCTTTAAATGTATTTCTGGGGCATATATATAAAAGGACCAAACACAGCCTTCTGACCCAATTATATGGCAAGGGCACACTGGGGAGTACGCACAGGAAGCAACATCAATGACTGGACTGGGGATCTTGAGACTGGGAGGCACTATATACAGTACGTCACTAACGAGGGAGCAGACGAGAGGCACCTGGGGTGATCCATACGAGGACTCTAACGAGAGGCAAGACTAAACAAGTAACAGGTGTGGCTCATTAGAGCCACACAACAGAGAGAACAAGGGGAAAGGAATGCAGGGCGTGACAGCTTTTATGATTCAAATGCACACCATTTATAATTTTGCAACTTAATAATGCATGCTGTATGCATTTCACAATAGTTTTTTTATTATTACATTTTGGTGTCTTTTTTATTTATCATTTTATAAAGAATGACCTGGCAGTGGCATTTGTACCCTTCATTATTGTCTCACTATTTATTTTTTGTCTTGTGTCTGTATGTTGCCATGTATGTTTCTGCTGTTGGATGTAATTCCTTGTAATTTCTTCCAGGATAATTAAGCTTCTATCTTTATACTGTATCTAATAAGATACATCGGTCTGTCACTTAAAATGCAGAGCTAGTTCAATTATCTATATATTTTAATAATGTCTTAAATATATTTTTGTGCCTGTCAGTCACTGTCCATTACTGCACTTTAATCATTTGGTAGCTGTGATACTTGTCATTACATAGTTGGAGTGAATTCACAGAGGTATTTAATTATCACACTCAGGCAGAATTACCATTCGGTCACATCCCTCCATCTGCATGCACAACAGGTGATGTTCATACTGCTCTCTTCAGCTGGCACTGTTCCCATTTATGTTACAGTAAGTTTGTCCATAGGTTTAATTGCTTTTTTTAAACATTTGCTTGTTTGCATATACCACAGTTGTTCAAGCTCTGCACATGGTATATTCTGATTTCAATTAACCACGCTCTTTCATAGAGGATTACTATTTATATACTACTATAAAGATCACTTTACATTGTAATTATGCTTAGAAATATTAAAATATTTTACCCCACTAACTCCATTGTGAAGTTTGCCGACGACACAGTGGTGGTAGGACTCATCTCCAGGAATGACGAGAGGGC
>JAODJU010000002.1:898037-960937 GCA_026776725.1 Gnathonemus echidnorhynchus | reverse complement strand
TCAGCCAGGGAAAAACATTTCACTGCATGTTGTACCAGCTATAACTGCATGTGACGAATAAAGAATCTTGAATCTTGCTATAAAAACGGTAGACTCCATACTTTTGCTAAAGATTCTGTCACTAGTTTATTAGTTTCTCTCTCTCTCTCTCTCTCTCCATATATAGGAGAATTTTCTGTTATCAGTTTTACTGTTGATGTAGCAACAACCTGGAACTAAGTTTAGTTAACTTGTGTTTACATTAAAGTGGATTCTAGTTGCACCAACAGTATGGCTGTACACGTATCTATATAGCAGGAATATTAACTAATAATATTTCTATTATATTATTAAAGTTAACAATGAAACAGAAAGGATGCTCCTAGCATAATACCAGTATCCAGTATGATTTGGGTGAAATATGTATTTTATCCCTCTGGCATTTTCCTCCATACTAACATACCCATGGAATGGTACACATCACATTTAAATAAAAATAAAATACACAGAGACTGAGAGAGAGAGAGAGCGAGACAGAGAGAGGGAAAAATGTATTTTAACACATATTAACATATCTTAATACATAATTAATATTGCTGTTATTATTACAGAGAATTATTGTTTCTAAACCTGAATGATTCCATTAAACCGCGCTGGCAAGCAGCAGGTCCCTGATTGCAATGTCCACCACCTGCTCTGACGGGCGCTTTACCCGTGACACTACGACAGGGTGCAAGCCGGCCTGACGGAGCCTTTCTTTGGCACTGTGACAGTCATGCTGACTACATAAGCCCTCTGCATCGTGCCAGCAGCAGAGACGCTTCCAGAAGCGCTCGACGACCCCGAAGAGGCCAGAAGACCCAACTGCGGGGCGAGCAAGTAAGATGGGGGTTAGGGACAGTTGGTACGCCCCCTCCCAAGCCCATCCAGGCCTTGCCAGGAATGTTACTGGGGGCCCCCACCCTGCTACATGCTTCCATACCTTACAGCCAGGAGCTTAACAGCTGTAACATGGAAGGGGGTGAGACCTTGTCATTGCTGGGGCACTTGCTCTGTCTGGGCTCATCTGTGGGCCATCGAGCTAGCAGGCCTGCAGATCCCATCTGCCCAGATCTTAACCAACTCCATTTGCGAACCTGATCCATGACCCAGAGAGTTGAGGAGTGATATTAGAAGCAGCGAACAATGACATCTTATTAGATATGCTGCACTGATCATTTGTGGTATATTTATAATGCATTGTTTATTTGATATTTCTAATTAAACTGATAAATGAAGAGAAGCAAATTAATGCATGAATTTAAGACTAAATAGCAGATGCCCTCCCTCATTTCAATGGATTGATTGATAATTGATACATTCATGTTTGAAACAGAAAAAAAACTCAAGACTAATGTGTTAGCATAAAATCAGTACTTTGACCTTTGAGGTTCTGTGGGTATTTATTAATGGACATTTTATTCAGATATTTCTATAGTTTGGAATTTTCTTCCATATGTAGACATAAATTCACTCAGAATGTTGACAAATAACCAAATCTGATCCTCAATAAGCTGTCAAGTGTCTCAGTAGCAGGACAAAATTAAACAATATATCACTTTATCGGCAGGCTACGCTAACAAGGGCAGAAGGTCCTGCTGTATAAACTCAAATGAAAGCTGCCATCAGGCCTTTCATTTACAGCAGGCAAGACTCAAAGGACTCAGGGCAGAGACTGAGGCTGCTAGTTGGGGTGACTGAGCACGATTCGAGCGCTAAGTTACGATAAATATCACTAAAGGCTGTACGGCTTCAGGTCAGGAGATCGACAAACAGGAGCTGACGCGCTAAGCTAAAACTACAGCACTAACTGAACCCATGCAAATCACATATTCGAAGAAATACGTTCATGCAAAGCATGTTCGATACCGAAAAAGCCAGCCACTGAGACACGTGCTTAGAGGGAGAATAAATAGTTTGATAGATTGACTGCAGGTGTGGGTGATTATAGATTGAAACCAGCTGGAGGCGACATGGCCAGAGAGGACAAGCACACCTGTCTAAGGTAACACCTGAAATGGATTTTGGACTGGATTCGACACAAAGCTTCCAAATAACATAAAGAACAATGTACCTCTTACCTCAGGGGTGTCAAACTGCAGTCCTGGGGGGCCGAAGCCCTGCACATTTTTGGGTTTCCCCTCGTTTAACACACCTGATTCAACTCCTTGTGCTAATTACCACACAGCTCTTGAGCTGAATCCTTTGTGGTGGAACAGGGAAAGAACTAAGATACACAGGGCTCCGGCCCCCCAGGATTGGAGTTTGACACCCCTGTCTTACCTCCAACATAAGCCATTAAACAAGCTGAAAAGGAAACAAAATTACTTTAAATATTAAAGCTTGGGCTACTTCAGCATGTATACATAACACACAATCTGCTGAATGAACACATGAGCAAAATGGAAGGGGAATTTTGTATTGTGGATAATCATCATCACATAATATCAGATATTGGGAGCAGTTATGAAAATGACCCAGGTATGCAAAAAAATTGACAATAGATGACAATGGTTTTGTGATGTCATAAACATAATGCTGTGATAGCAGCAACATGAAAATACAGCCATTGTAGTGATAGGCTATTGTATGTTCCTGAACAATCAGTTTTAATTGTTAATGAAATATGTAATTTCTCTTTTATGCATACTTAAATTACTGAACTCTTTCATACTTTTTTTTCTTAAACCTGTATTAACAGAAAAAAATCATATGGTAAAAAAATTTAGGTTATAGGACCATACCTGTCTATAGGCTTATTATGGAAGACTAATTCATTCCTACACTATATCCTTTATAATTTGAAAGCTTCACCTTATCTCTGTTAAGTATAGAACCCTGAAAGGTGGAAGAAGTGTGACTCCAATCTGATATGCATTTCCCTGGACTGGAATCAGGCTTCCTCCCGACACCCATTTTTCAAGGGGAATCTTTCAGGCAGGTTTTGCAATAAAGGCGCCACTATTGAAATTCACACCAGGATCACCATGTCTATATAAAGTGCATTTAAAGAACACTTTGGTTCCGACACATCACACACAATATTACATTTTCAATCGCACGGAACCTGTCATAGGATTTTTCCTAGAATATTTTATATTCCAGAAAGTGTGTTTCAACAGAGCTGATTCAGAATTGAGCACCTGAAAGTGAAATGCATGCGCTACATTTTACAGCGACATCACAGTGAAAAATTATGTCATTAATATGGCACCTTAATGCCACATATTTGTGTAAAGTCCTGGCATGTTGGCAATCTGCTATCACGATTACAAACAGCGATCTGCGTCAGATGTAATGGATCTGCCCTGCCACAAGAGGGAAACCTGATGTTCGTCTGCTCCAGACAGCTGCAGGGAAAGACAACAAAGACGAAACCAGATACGCTTATTAATTAAGTCAATCTAAACACCATATTACTTCTACGTCTATAAATTGTTATTATCTCCAGCACCACCATGTAATGTATTCTATAAAGTGAAGGATAATCTAAATGTTTTCTTTTAATATATTTAACAAGTTAAATAAAGTTAAGCAACAGTTGTTCATAAAATGTTTATAACAGGCTCTATCCTAGTTTTATGATCCTATTTTTATACTTGCAAGAAAAACAAATGCATGCATTTATGTGTGACACCGATTTACATGCTTGCATATCCATAATAACCCAGTTTATTTTGTCTGCCCACATCACTGGGTTACTGTGCCTGAAAGCAAACCTCAGTCGAGTGTGAGCTTTGAGCCTCAAAGACGGCTTTGACGTGTGCAGTGTTCCCACAAGCCAAAGCGTTAAATATCCCAACCCACCCTACCAAGAACTGGCCAGAATCCCAGCTCAGCACTCATAATTTTGTGCAAAACACTTACACGCCTTTTCCCGACTTATATGAGGGCAGAAAGCTTAGGGATTTGATTTGTTGATATCTCTTTGCAGCTTTATATTTTTCTATTTTACTCTGTTGTTCCCTGCCTTTTCCATGCTATGGTTTTTTAAATGAAATTACGAAAAAAAATATTATTTTTTTTTTTTTGGTGGGGAGTGTCTGCATTCCTCCCAAATAAAAGCATTCGCAAAGTCTTTGCCCACCCCACCAAAAGCATCCACTGAAAATGACAAAAATAAAATGACCAGATACAGTCATCACAGCAATAAAAATTTGTGTGTTTCTGGGTTAAACATCATATTCACAACAGATTTTGCTAAGTAGTTTCTTAGACTTCAATACTAAAGCACCATTTACGCAACATGCAATTATTTATAGGATTCACGCTACAGAACACAAAATGCTCCAAAATGGCTGTCAGACACCATGACATGTACTCACTGTAAAGACTGTGATTTTCATCCTATGTGAACCATTTAGGTATATTTCTAGGGGAATGAGTTATGACTAAAGCACACTAGATCACGAACTTACCCTTGTGCCCTGCCCCTCAATCTGTCTTTTTAATCTAACGTCACATCTTTCATAATTCATCCCGTTAATCATTGTGATGTCATAAGATTGTTATGCTTCTCAAATAAGACAAACTATAGACCTAAAGAACCTAAGTAGCTGTAAGCCGACAAATAAGTGTAATGAAAGTTGTGAATGCTTCACATCACACACCATTACTGTCTGCATTTTCTACTTTCCAGGTTAACCTGCTAGCTAATTCATTCTGTTTCTAGTTTTCTATTTCTGAATTGTCACCATCCATTCTCTTCAACAATCAAATGGATAATGTGTGTTATTTCTCTCTCTTTCTCTCCCTCACATACACACACACACACACACTTAGGAAGGGTGATGGAGGACTAAAATACATAAATGAATACAGAGTTATTACCGCCAATAGTTTTAAAATATAAATATACTATTTCTCACACTTACTCCTTTTGCTAATGTCATTAAGGGGAATGTCATTAAGGGAACAACAATCCACTTTGTGTCACGCACATTCAGGAAACTTTATTACAAACTGAACTCAAAAGAAAACAGGAAACAAAAAAGACCACAAGGGGTCTAAATAAAGGCAGGCAGACAAAGCAAGCACTTAGGAAATCCAAACTAAATACAAGGAAAATCTCTCAAAATAGGGTACTTATCAAGGAAACATCCAACAGAAGCACTAGCGGGTAACACATACAAGAAAAACATTCAAATTCAATGATGGACTGAGGAACAGGGCAAGAACAGGTACATATACACACAAAGAACGAGGTCTAAATGAGGAACATGTGTTTACCATTACCAAGTAACAAAACGCTAAGGTTTAGGATGTATATGAAATACCAGGAGATGCGAGGAACAAGAATATCAGGACGTAAGTTCATACCTGGACACAGGCAGAGAAAACCAGTAACAAAGACACTAAATGCAAGGACCAATACAGAGAATATAAACATAATCAACATGAGGTACGGATGAAATATCAAACATTGTTGACGAAGGCAGTTAGGGATGCGGGGTTTTCATCCGCACGCTTAGCTCATTCAGCCACACGACGGCCAGGGGAGCAGAAGAAAACAACATGGACTGAAAAAGGTGCTAAAGCTAGGCAAATGAAAAAGAATGGGATGTCCAGTGACACCTGCTGGCCAAACAGGGAAACAACAGACAGAACAGGATGAGGCAGGGACCGATCCCGACAGCTAAAGCAATCTAGGTGTTCAATGAAAAACTGTGCACCTTTCACAAATATCATGGTAGTGTCTTTTTCCTCATAAGATACCATTTTCATTTCTTATTGTTGTACGTGTCTTTTTTTTTTTCAGAAATAAGAACTTTTATCCACCAAAATTCTAATCTAAATTAGAGAATTATCTAAACAACTAAAAGTTAATTGCGCTTTTTTTTTCTAAAACAAAGTATGAAATAGATTTCAGGTAAAATGAGTTACTGACTTTTTGACTTAATTTAACTACTCTTCAACCTTCAGAGTAGAATTACAGCATTACTTCAATTTAAATGGCTTAGTTATACCAAGTAATATGAATTGTTAAAATGCTATTTATCTCAATGTGTGTTTAATCTGCATATTAAAGCTATGGCTAATTGCAAACTTTTCTTCAAGTAAAGTGAACATTCAAATATATTTCTACAAAGAGCTCTAAGTGGATAGACTAAACCTTAAGCAATCTCAAGGTCTGACAACCTTGAGCTCAAGCCTTCAAGGCTGTTTTAAAAACAGCCAACATTTTAGACACATAAGCCCTTGTCCCATAATCCTATGCATCTGATTGCCAATGTGCATACGGTCCTACCGTAAGTGTGAGTGGGTGTAGGGTAATCAGAAGGTCCCACTGACTCTACAGCACCATCTCCACTTCATGGCATCTTCCACCCTGGTCCTGGTAGAAGGGGCTAGTTTGGAAATGCTCCTCATACCCTGCACTTGAGATTAATAGAGTTACTGATGTTCAAGGACAGGAGGAATATTGGGTGGCTATGCGTTGGTGACAGCTGGAAACTGGTGGTTCGAAAAAGGGGACAAGGCTCAGGACTGTTGAGAACCTTTCCCAGAGCTTCTGGGAACTGACGGTATGGCAGCTCAGTGAAGGGATCTGAGACCTGAGACCTACCCATTGGTCTGCCTCGGAGATCTGCAGAGTCAACATTGTAGGGCCCTTTGACTCCAACTGAGGTCTACCTCAGGTCTATGACAGGGGTCCAAATGTTGGGATGGAGATGCTTGTTGGTGCTAGTTGGCTGCACCCTGACCAACATTGTCCAACATGAAATAGATTGCTTGCACCAACAATTAATAACAATTAATAATTAACAATTAATAACAATTGCTTGCACCCTTATCACCTACCAGAGGCAAGTAGCTTAGTTACAAGTCTAAGTATCACAGAGCAGGAATATACAGCCATCACCTGCCCCTTCTGTCCTGGTATGTACAAAGAATGTTAGCTGGCAGTTCTACCACTGCCTGAATGCCATCACCTAAGCAGACTCATATCCCTTGCTTTGTCCTCATGCCTTGACTAGTTCCAGCAGGTTTAGTTTGCTGGACCTCCTCAGCAAGTACTGGCAGTTGGCCCTGGCAGCAGACTCAAAGAAGAAGACAATGTTCACCCTGGGCAGTGACACTTCACTGCGATGCCATTTGGGTTATGCAGTGCCCCAGGCACTATTGAGCACCTCATAGAATGGATGCTGGCAGGAATCCCCCAGACCTAGTGTATCGTCTACCTGGATGATTTTCTGGTAAATGTGTTGGGATTTGACCAGACCCCAGACAATCTGTGGGAGGTTTTCACAGCAACACTGCAGGCTGGCCTGGAGCTGCACTCTTCCAAGTAGCATTTACCCCAGCAGTGACTAATGTTTCTGGGACATGCCATTGACGGCAAGGGGGGTGGCGATGACCACAGGGAACATTAGTTCGACAATGTGACTGCATTGGGTGAGCTACCTCCCTGCATGCCCTCAATGACTGGGCTGAGCTTGGAGGAGGGGATTGTTGTGTGCAGTGAGTGTATGCCTTTAAGGAGAAGGTGACCCTGCTTACCCCAGGATAGGGCAAGCATGCAGGGCAGCATCAGTCCCATCATCCTAACATCCCGTGTGGCGCCATAACTCACGTGAAAATGGCCCTGCAGTGAGCAAGACTGACTGTGTGTCAAGTGCATGAGAGGCTCAGTCTGTGATCAGAGCCATAAAATCTCCAGCCTCCATTTCCCTGCACACCATGCCTCTGTCACCATATATTTCACCACCTGTCACTCTGCCACACAACAGTATGTCGAACGCAGCAAAAACTTATTACCCCAAATCTTAATTCCTAATGCCTCAATCTTAATTCCTAACAGCACTCTGAAAGTAATTTTTAAACAACTTGTATACATAATCTAGTATGCTTTGACAGAAGATAGGAGACTGTCACATACTGTACAGCCCTTTGCTGTAGACACTCCAAGTTAGAAGCAGGTTTTTCAATGTTTGCAGTTTGGGATTCAGAGACATATCTCCTTGAAAGAATCACTCACTGAAATAAATTCAGATGTCTTGTTCATTGCCTTATAGTTTATATTCAATTCATAAATCAAACCAGATAAAGGACACCGAGCTTTTGGCAGGTTTGTCAGAATAGCAGACACAACACCTCCCTCCAGAACGATCACTCCCGTAGATTCAGAGTGCAGGGAATTTGGAGTCTGCTCTGGTTCTTCTTGATGAATGGCTGTGAACACTCGCACTACGTTTAGCTGAATTCAGCATCTACATTGACGGCCCAAGGAAGGAGGGGGGGAAATTTAGTTAAATTCTTAAATGCGACTCATCATCAATCCAAGCCAGGGTAATTGCACAGTTTTTGAAAGACCTTGATAAGATATAATAACAACAACGACAATAATAATATAATTATGTGTGTATGTGTGAGCAAGAAAGAGAGAGAGAGCATATGAGGAAGGATATTTGGCACCAGGCCTTTCAGTGGATTCTAGCTGCCATTCTTGAAGTTTGAAAATGCAAACCTGAGAAAAAAAAAAATGTTTTCAAAGTCCCACTTTTCCACAGAAGTGCCAGTTTCAAAAGTTGAGAGAAAATCAGGAAAGTGACATTTAATAGGAACCAATTGTCAATATTGTGGGGAATTAATATTTATTCCCAGGGTGACAGTCTCATGTGTGTCACAGGAATGTGTGACAGGAATGAGGGCCACCTAACTGATTTCAAGCTTCCAAAGATATACTGTATATAAATGCAGTGTGCCTCACTTTCTTCAAGTTGTACCATCTGGAAGATAGAGCCATTTTCTGCATTTGATTTCAAAAAGGATGAAATGTATAAAAAACAACAAGAATAAAAAGCCCCTTAGCAGGTGTACGTGTCATGCATATTGGCCGCAGCTTCATTGAGTAACGACCCTCTACAAGCAGTAGATGCAAACTGGGATTTCAGTCTTTTTTTTCAAAGTCCAGAAATATAGAAAATTATGAAAGAGGTATTTCAAACTTTTAATTTTTTAAAGCACTGGATTGTTTTGTCTTGATCTAACAATTTTAAGCAGTTTTCTATGTCGTTACCACCCAGCATGTAAATCAGGTAACTTCATTCACATGTGCAATTGGATTTGATGTAGAACTCACCATTAGAGGATTTTTGATTTTTTGGTCATTAATGATATTCACAAATATATAAAAAATAGTGCTCAATGGCCTGCTCTCGCCAAACCAAATCTGTCCCTTATTTTTAGAAAATACTTTTAAAAAGTGCTTATTGTTTCTGGTAATTCAGAGGTTCAGGACAAAGGTGCAGTAGGGTAGAGCACTTTGACTGGAAATTAAACAATAAAGCAAGAATAATAAAAATACATGAAAAATAAATGCTAGATAAAGATACAGATAAACACATACTGGGGAAAACACTGGAAGTCAGGGCACACCATGAAGATCTCGCAGCAATCGGAGAGCAGAATCACCTGATATAGGGAAACCAAAACTGGGGCAAATTAGACACAGCTACTGTAGTAGAGGAGAGTCCAGAACGGGAGCAACCGGCACGGCCAGAAAAACTGGTTGACAGGACGCTGAACCTCGGGGAAGCCCTATCGATCGGAACCCCCGGAGGGGCGTGGCCAAGACGACAATGGGGATTCCTCAGTGCTATCCATGACACAGACAGGAATAAACGCTCAAACTCAAGACTGGCCATGAAGATCTCGCGTCGGAGTTTCAGATCAGGCAAACTAAAATAAGCTCCACCGATTAAGTCACTAGGAATCAGCTGAGAGGTCAGACTGCCCAGGAACTAGAAAAACCAGAAAAACCGGTTGAGAAGCACGAAAACTGGGCAGTTTCCATTTCTCAGGAAGGTAATCCTCGTTGGGGTCCCTCAGGTGGTTTAGTCCTTTTGACGTCACTAGAGGATCTCTGGGGTTGGTCCTTGACATCCATTTGCAACAATTTCTATCAAATTATTTTCCACATGGGTCAGACACCATCCTGGAGCAAAGTAGCATCTCTTGAAAGTACTGTATGCTTTTCCTAAATGACTATTTATTCATCGTTATTGTTGTCTAGTGCTGAGTGATCCTAAGTGACCTTCTCCTACAGCAGCTCTCCATTGCACTCTGTTACACGATTATACAGCGATAATAATCTTAAATGTTTCAATGGGTGATATACTATGTCAAAGTTTCTCCTATTACTGAATGTTTTGCTCCACCGTTTGGCAAGTTTTTTGTTCACAAATTTTCCAAGTCTTCTATAAATGACATATTAATTGGACACATTCAGTGACAGATAAAACAGCTCTATGCAAAAGCTTACAAATATGAATAGCTGCAACTCCACAGACCTTTACTAGGTTCTTCGAGACCTTGTCAGTTGAAGGATGTCTAATGCGGCTTCGTACTGGCAGAAAAAAAAAATAGTTGAAAAAGTTGGGGGGGAATGTGCCAATTTTGTCTTTTCAATATTTACTTTCTTGGAGGTATTGAACATATTAGTCTTCATCTACTGGATGTGACAGTCAATGAGCTACAAAATCATATTTAATCACTGTATAAGATATTTTGTGTATAATTCAGAACAACTTCAATTTCATGGAAGGGTAAAAATGCAAATGATGACCTTAGTCTATCTGGTGTAACATTCAATGCATTTAAAAGGAAATAGACTTTTAAAAAGGTACTATCAATGCCTTTATTGAAATTCTTTATCCAAACAGAGAACAGCACTGTTTCAACACACATTCCAACATGCACTGGTACAGAATGCTGCCACACTCACCATACGATGAAAAAACTCAGGATCCTGGTTGGCAACCCCCTCAGGCCAAAATGCAGTCCAGTCCTACCCTCCGGAAATGCCCATCTATCTGCCGCTTCCCGATGGGACATGGGCGTCCCCTCAGCCCTGTTCCAGTCACTCGGGTCCTCACTTGGGACTCCCTGAGCAACCAAACACAAAATCCAACCAGCAGTACCCAAGGATTTTCCGAAGAGACACAGTACCGAAGGAGTCCAGTCTTCATCTCTGCTCACTGGATAGCATCCATGTCTCACAGCCTTACAGCAAGACGGGGAGCACTAGGATTTTAAAGACTTGGATCTCCATCCCCTTACAGAGATATCTGATGCACCACACACCCCTTTCCAGTGACCTCATGACCCCCCCATGCTCTCCCAATCCGTCTGCTGACTTCATAGGAAGAGTCACCAGAGACATGAATGACACTGCTAAAGTAAGTGAGACAGACACACTGCTGAGGACTGTGTCCAATGGGTCATTAAAGGCTTGAATCTTGGATTTTATCCAGGACGCTAGCAAACCAAGGGACTCAGATTCCATGCTGAGTCTCTAGAGAGCCCCGAACAGAGCCTCTGTTGACTCCGTGAAGGTCGCAGCATTGTCGGTACAGTAAAGATCGGTAAATCTTTCCTCATCAACAGATGCCCCACAACTGCTAGACCCCAAGATCCAACTAACACCCTGTCCATGCAAGCACTGAGTATATACTGAGTATGAGCAAGAGAAGAGTGCAAGGAACAATGCAGAGGTTCTGCCTCCACTCTGCACAGCCCTCACAGTATCGGTGTACAGGCCACCTCTGATGTTCAGCAACTTCTGGGGGATTAATAAAGTCTCAGGATATCCCACAGGGAAGCTCAATCAACTGAGTCAAACGCTACAAAGAAACCCTGCCAATATTCGCATTTGCGCACAATGAGAACCTCAATGCCAGGATGCAGTTGATGGTACACTTCATAGGCATCTCAGACTGCTCCTCTTTCTATGTTCAGCTGGTAGGCAAGCGAGTGATCACGGATCCTGTTGAGGGAGACCCAACCAAGGACCTGCGAGCAGTGTTATTCCCCAGTAGATGCTGCAATCCAGGCGATTTACCTTCCCTTTTCAAATAGGGACAAGTCTCATTTTCTATTTGGTTGGGGTGACACCCGTCTCCCAAATGGAAGCAAAGATTGCTTGCAATGGCAGGAGGACAGCCTTACCGCCAGCCTGGAGGGGTTCACCCTGGATACCACAGATCCCTGCGGCCTTCCCTACCCTCAGCTCGTTCACCACTCATGTATTCTCAGTCAGATTGAGTGGTTCACAGCAAATTGGGAAAATCTGCAGAATAACTTCCACAACACAGCCACAACAAAATAATTGAGAAATACGCATTTCTCGGAAATAAAATCTAAGCTGACACATACACTCCATCTATTAAAAAGTCTTCTGCCACAAATTAATATTAACATCACTGAAGTGAAAATTCTTTTGTTTCCCCTTCACAGGTCATTTGTGGTGTTTGTTTAGCTTGGACAGGACTTACGGTAGTTAATATACAGAAATAAATTGGAATAACCTTTTAAAGTTATACATTTCATAAGTTACAAACACCAGTCCAGCTGTATACCGTTTTGTGTGAAATAGGAACTCAAAGCATACTCAAAGCATAGGAAAATTCATATTTCCTGGACACAATTGTGACGGATGCCTTCTGTTTGAGATGTCAGTCTCAAAAAAAACAACTGTCATTGCAGAAACCTAAAACGCACAATCCCAGCTGCTACACTGCAATTGTGGCTGTTCTCCAGGTAGCCATTACACCATTTGATTCACAGAGTAAATTAATACCTTGAAGTTCTGGTAGTGTATTCAATTCCTACAGGGAAAAAAATGAAGAGAATGCCCACAGCAGTATATTATGGGCCTCCATAAAAGTGAATCACAAAAGGATTTAACGAGGACCTAAATCACAAATGGAAACTTTGCCGGTGATCCAACAAATAAGGTGAAAGCTGCAACACCACTCTTGGTATATTATTGGCGGTCATCAAAATGCCAGAGAGGTAATCTGAACAAACACTAACGTGCAAAATTATTAATTATGCCTCTGCCGTTGAGGCAGATTTCAGCTGTGCTTTTTGGATCGTGTACGAATGTGGATTTTTATACGTTTATAGTGAGGCGCCCGACGTGGATAGATTTCCGTGGCAATATTTATGACATTTGTACCTTCCTCAGGGTGTCAAGTTGCTTGTTTCATCCTTTCAGCTGAATGGGGCTCTCATTTATCAAACTTTACATAAACTTCACAGTGGAAAAAATGCGTACACACAAAAATGTCTTATTTATCAAACTTCAGTTATGCAAATATGTACGGAATTTCCCTTTGTTAAATCCTTGTAAATGTGCGTACATGCACAAGCCTGAGATCCTGCTTGGGGTGTCACCCACAAACATCCATAAATGGTCAATGCAAAGAACTGCACGCTCATATCATATGTAAATCAATCTTTTCTGGTCACAAAGTCCAACGATAGAGACTAATTAAAAAACTAAGAAGAAGAATTTCTAACAGAGCAAGGCAGGGGCACAACAAAATGTTTCATTTGGGAGCCCAAGCACATGTGTCATAAATAAGAAAATGTGTAGATGTACTATTTAGTTATCACATATGTATATATCATACAGTTTCTAGCACATTTGCACTATTTTACACTTTTGGATTAGATGCCAAACCAAATTTCATTGTTTCAGTAATTTGTAATACATAAAGTTGAATCTAAGAATAAAAAAAATCTCTTGAATGACAACACATTTCCATTGCAGTAAATTCTGTCAGCTCTACAAAACACATTATACCCAAAATAAAGAGGTCTGATCTGACGTTAGAGGAAAAGAAATCTCTTGCTGCACACAGTTTTGCACTGTTACAGAAAATTTAACAAATTAACTAAGCATATGGTCCACTTCTCTTTCTTCCAGTTGTACAGCAAAGTTTAATATCGTGTGAGAAATTAGTCCTTTGTGGCTCTTTTCAAAGCCAAATCCCATGAAATGGGCCAGAACTTTCTTCACAAACGCAGCACTTGATTTCCAGGGCTACAGTGGGTATAACGGCACAAAGAGTAACACAGCCCTTGCTATTTCTGCACAAAAGAGACTGCCTTATTGATCCATAGAACTAACATATCAGAAAAACCTTGGACAGGTAGCACTAATTCTTACGGGTCAGTGTTTTTACAGGCCCTGTCCTTATCGATGACAGGGAAATGGGATGATGTCTGATTTTTCTAGTTCATTTCAAAGAGCCCCTGTTTCCTGATTGTCAAAGTCCCACCTATAAGCTGAAAGTAATGTCATCTGGCAACATGGACCTGGAAGAAAGATGCTGTCCATCAAGCTGGACTAGAATATCCATCCACCCATGAGGAGTCCAATTTGGATAGATTTCTATGGCAATATTTATGTCATTTGTACCTTCCTCAGGGTGTCGAGTTGTTTGTTTCATCCTTTTAGTTGAATGGAGTTCTCATCCATCCATCCATCCACCCATTTTTTGCAACTGCTTATCCTATTCAGGGTCATGGGGGGTCCAGGGTCTATCCCAGAGGCTATAGTCGCAAGGCAGGAAACAACCCAGGATGGGGCACCAACCCATCGCAGTGGACTAGAATGTTTCTCAATAAATACTAATTCCTTATTAATACATTATTGATTGAATCATTTCTAGTCCTTTATTTCCTCATGTCTAGTTCCTTAAACTACCCAAGTTTGAGTTTCTCCTTTAAAAGTATCTCATATGCACAAATACACGAAGCACCATTTCAAGATCCTCTGAGTTTGAAAAGGATGAAGAAAGGTAATATCTAGATGCTGTTATGGTATTAAGAACTGGAGATCCTCACTGCAAGAGATGCTCCATGAAGCATGAAAAGTTATTGGAGCATGACATAGTCCAAATAGCATTGTGTTAAACTCCAGATAACCCAGACGTGGCGCAGAACTTAGACTTCTCCTTATTCATCTATGCCAAGATCATGTGACTGTGCCCACTGAGCAGGTGTGAGCAAAGTGCCACCAACTATGCCATCAGATGATGCTTTGTGTTGCTGTGAAGGGAACACAGTTCTTATAGGCGGTTTAATTTTCTGTAATCAACACAAAGCTGTATAGCGTCATCTTTTTTTGGGAAAACCGCAATAGGGAAAAAATAATGGCTAAAAGCTTATCCCAAACAATTTTTAGGACTTTCTAGGAGCACATAAATATAGTCTCACACTGAAGTGGTAGATAGTGATAATAACAGCAGAATATAGGCTTTCTTGAGGAAATGTATTATGTGTTTCAGTAGAGGAGTGCAAAGTATTTTGCTGTCAGTCTGGGTAAATTATCATACTAAACTTAAGAAGAAAGGCGTTACTGTTGTTGATGAGGAGTGAGACGCAGCCAGGAAACAACCATAACAAGTGTGTCATGCAATTAGATTTGGGGTAAACTATATTAGAACTATAGGACCTTCATTTTCAGAAACTTTTCCATGTTCAATATTTAATGCTTGGCTACTTCACACAGCTCCATCCAACACTGCCTGTTACAAAAACCCTATACCTCCTGTCTCAATACTGATGCAAATCGACACCGAATCTATCTTTTGATCCACACAAAGAAAACCTGTTGACAGTCCAAATATACAAGTAGTAAAAAGTAAGCCATTCAAAAAATTCTGACCAGTTTAGTTGGTCTATAAGCCACACAAGGCATCTGTACTGAAACCAATCAACATACGTCATTATAATATCTACAAACTACATTCATCAAGAAAGCCTGGAACTTTAGGGCAAGTGAATGAAGTGATTTTACCATCCTATGCATGAAAAGGTTTTATTGAAATGAAGCGTTTGTTACTCTTAATTCTTAACCACTATCAGGTATGTGCTGAATCTAGGTAGAAACCCATAACTGCTGTTACACGACGACCCACTGGGAATCTACTGTGCACTGGCAGTTCTCACCTGCACCACGTAGGCAGAGAGCTGCAAAAGGTTCTTCACAGTAAGCTGGGTAGCCACACTGTGAAGAATACTAACAGTGCATGGCTGGTGCCTGTTAATTGCCTCGACTGGGTGGGGGTGTTTCCCCCAGCGCAGAAAGCCCAGGGTAAGCGAGCTGCTGACTTATTCTCTCGTCCAACTAGACAGCCCAGAGGACATTATCTCTCTATCTTGAATTCCTCAAAAGCAGCCGCCATTTTCTTTGATAGCGCCTTGTGTGCCTTCACAAACACAAACCATTTGATTGTTAACTTTCAGTAGTTAATCACTTGTCTTGTCTTCCTAGCTGTTGCCTAGATTCCCCGAAATATAGGGTACTTTTGACGTTTCAGTGGAGTTTGTCACACCATAACCAGCATTGTGAGGGTGCATCAGTTATGGCACGGCGGCTGGGCTGGCTAGGTCAATAGAGTTCATTTTCTTTCTTTGCTTGATAGTTTTTGCACAATTTTGACGTTGCTGGAGAAGACCAGCCAATCAGCCATAATCCTGATGGGATGGCAGGCCATTGAAGTGAACTGTAAAAGCCATGGTAAATAGACTGCATTTATATAGCACTTTTCTACTCCTACAATACTCAAAGCACTTTACAATACATGCCTCACATTCACCCATCCATACCACACATTCATACAACAGTGGCGGAGGCTTTGAGGGGGTAAGGAGGAACCAGGGCTTGAACCTACAACCCTCTGGTTGTTGAATGGTAGCACTACCTCCTGCGCCACCATCTTCCCCGAAGTACTGTTTGAGATTGCCATAGATTAATTAAGGAAAAGGTCATCTTCTACTTTCTAATTTATTCTGTCAAGTAGGTGTGCAAAAACTGCTGACTGATGCTGCATATTTAAATGTTAACTTTTTCCTTCAGCTTAAGTAAAATGATTCATAATGCATTCGTTATGTAACTTACTTTAAAAAAATCTAGACATTTTATAATACAAACAAACAGTTGTAGTAAACAAGACACTTATATGGTAATTTGATGTATATTTCCATCTGTTTTATTCTGCATAGCCTATTACAAAATTAAGCTGATCGTTTACTATAAATTTAATGTGTTTATGTTAATGGTGCATTTCAGCTGCTTGGATAAATGTGCCTTCTCCTTTAGGATGTCTGAGAGAGCTCTGGCTTTATTTTAATTATGCATCTTATGCCTTTATCCTGTAATTTTTTTGTACTTCAGGAAGACCTTGCTCTTCACAGTTACCCTTCGGTTGCTGAAACCTGTTTGAAAACACCCATTTAAATTCAGAAATAGGCCTAAATATTGTATCACGGGCATTTTTTCCCTCTGATGTCACCAGTCTGCCTTTGATTTTTCACGACAAATAAAACCAGGACTGAGATGCCTATTCAGATTCCATTTGTCATATTATAACTATCATAGTACGTATATTCAAACCGTATTCTGCTTGTGAACCAAAATGTAACCTTCAAATAAGTGTAAGAATTAATTTGCATTCGGAATTTCATCTGTAGTCCTTTGGAGGCGGAGCCAGCAGCATACATCACTGTAGGACAGCACAGGCACCTGCCCCAAACAAGCTGGGATAATTTGCATTCCCTGGTCCTATTCACTATAGAAAGCTAATGCAGCACGGAGGGGATTAAAATTCATGCTGTAGGATGTACCTCACTTGCACTATTGGGAAGCCCACAGTTTTTCCACACATTCCAAATAGTAATAATAATTCATCCCTCTATTTTCAAACCACTTATCCTGGTCTCAGCTGTGGGACAGGGGCCTGGAGCCTATCTCAGGCAGCGTAGGGCACCAGGCTGGGGAACACTTTAGATGGGGTGTTAGTCCATCACAGGGAAATTGCATGCACACACACAGTTATACTCTGTGGGGCATTTTCAGCAACAAATTAACCTAATTGCATGCCCTTGGCCTGCAGGAGAAGTCTGGAGTAACAGGAGGAAACCCATGCATCATGGGGAGAAGATGCAGACTCCACACACAGAGTGCAGGCAGGATTCCATCCGCCAACCCTGAAGGTGAGAGGCAACTGTGCTGCCCGCTGAGCCGACATTATGCATTAATGCTAATGCCGATGCTAATGCTAATTCCGATAATAATAACGACAACAACACAAATTTTCGTGGCACTTGAGCTTGTTGCAAGGATAGATCCAGGAAGATTATTTCAGCACAAAACAGCTGTGTAAGGCTGCTGGCTCCAACGGGAACGTCACTACGGACCCCTTCGGGAAAGTGCCGTGTCTCACCTTACGGGGAACTGTCAGGTTTGCGTCGGTGAGACTAGACTCACAGATCCACTCGGGCATATCTCTCAGACCCATGACAACTTCCAGCGAATGATAAGTGGCTCACAAGCCCATATTCACAGCCCTTCTACTTGTAGATACCTAAAGAATAGAAGTGTACTATTGACAGTTTCAAAACCTGCATATTTCTGCAGTACTTTTATCTGATATTTTATCTGATAAAGCAAAAAAAGAAAAAAACTTTTTAAATCTGCTTATTATACTGATAGGCTCATCATTCATTGTCCTGAGACCCTGTTAAGGAAGCAATTTGGGAAATTCAGAATTTAAATCAGTTTGATCTGTATTTCAGCGGACACTGTATTGTCTATTTAAAAACATAAACTTTGGCCATTGCCAATTACACATTGAGAATCAGCATACAGGTTTTTTTTTTTTTAGATCTGCGCAAAAAGCAATTCCTGAGAAAATCATAAAAATAAGCTCATGTTCATTAAGCTGAAAAAGGCTACAAAGCAATGGTCGGACAGAGAGTGTAGAGATGATAAACCATTCCATACCACACTTGCACGGAATGATTGCCTGGTATTTCTCATTCTATGAACCAGGTGAGCAGTATTTCAGGAAAATGTCAGCACGGCTCACTTGCATTGACTTGTGTCAGTGTTGATAAGCCTGGGAAGTCCTGAGTGCTGTGCATGGAAGCATGATCAGGTAAAACGATAAAACTTACCACCATTCAATTAGAACACTGCTGCCTGTTTTCTACTGATAACCTGAAAGATCTAGAACAGGGGTGGCCAACCTTATCCACAAACGGCCAGTGTGGATGCAGGTTTTTGGGATAACCTTTAGGTCAGCTGTTCAAACTCAGGTGTGAGGACTCTTCAGCCAATCAGTCCTTTAATTAGTAACCTAATTAGGGAGTTCCAGCAAAAACCCGCATACACAACGGCCCTTTCTGGATAAGATTGCCCACCCCTGATGTAGAATGATGCCTGTAACATGTTCTACTGTATATTCTGTGTTTTGCTAAACAAAATAAAGCATTGCATTCCATTTGGGTGGAGAAATACAGAATTTAAATCTGCTTTGGTCTTCAATGTCCAGAGTTGGATCTCCAGATTGGGCCAGAAGATTCCAAAACATCAGTATCAGAAGCACTGTAAGACATTTCCAGGACTGGGGATTGGGATCCCATTCCCACCTCTGCATGTAGTTTGCGTGTTCTCTCTATGTACAGTGCCTTCCATAATGTTTGGGACACGGACACATTTTGCATGCATTGCATACACTTTGGTTTCACCATGTAGAAATTACAACACGTTATCGAAAGTTTCCCTCATTGCGGGGCACCATAATGTTTGGGACATTTGGTTTCACAGCTGTTTGTGATTTACTCAGATGTGTTTCATTGCTTCATTAGTATAGGGATAAGATACCTAGGCTTGCTTCTACCATATGGGGTCTGTAGTTGCCATTGTTAAACATGAGGAGAAAAGCTGTGCCAATGAAAGTCTATCCATCCATCACCACTTACTCTCAAATGGGGCTGCAGGGAGGACTGGAACCTATCCTGGGAACAAGGGGCACAGACAGGACCAACACAGGGCCAATTTAGACATGCCAATCAACCAGCCCTGCACACTTATGGACTGTGGGAGGAAACCGGTGCCCCCAGCGAAAACCCACACAAACGACCTACGGCCAACCTTGGGATCGAACCCAGGACCTTCTTGCTATCAGGCACCAGTGCTAACCACTGCGCCACCATGCAGCTCCCAATATAAGTCAAAGAAGCTATTATGAGGCTGAAAAACAAGACTAAACCCATAGATAGACATCGGTCAAACTTTAGGATTAGAAAAATTAATTGTCTGGAATATTAAGAAAGAATGCACTGGTGAGATCAGCACCCGCGAAGGGACTGGCAGGCCAAGGAAGACCTCCACTGGCGATGGCAGAAGAATCCTCACTATGATAAAGAAAAATACCCAAACACCTGTCCAACAGATCAGAAACAGTCTTCAGGAGGCAGGTGTGTCTTCGCTGCAATAGAGGCTTGGCAGAGCATCACCAGAGAAGATACACAGCACCTGGTGATGTCAGTGAATTGCAGACTTCAAGCAGTCGTTGCAATGCAAGGGATATGCAACAAAGTACTAAACATGACTGCTTTAATAATATACACACCACTGTTATGTCCCAAACATTAAAATAGGGGGGCAATGTATAAAAAGTGCTGTAGTTTCAACATGGTGAAGCTAAAATGAATGCAAATGACTTTAATTATGTCTGAATTGAAATTTTACACTTTGGAGAAGAGGGTTAAATCCAGTATTACGTGTCTTTGTCCCAAACATTATGGAGGGTGCTGTAGTGTGGATTTCCTCTGCCTACTTCAACCTAACTTCGTAGTATAAATACTTGGATGAATTGCCCCCTCTGTCAAGTGTGTGTTTGTGTGTCCTGCCATGGACAGGTGTGTCCCCCCTCTGCCTCCTGGGATTGGATCCAGACTCACGACACTGGTTAAGCAGTGTGTAAGATGGGAAGATTCCTTGCAATATAATTATTTTGCGAATGAACACCTAACAGTAAACTGCAGTTTTAGTACACAGACTCGTATAAGCCTTAGCTTATACCAGGAGCATAACAAAAACATTTTTCACTGAAATTTGAAATTGTGACATTTATATCCTCACCTGGCTCAATCCAAATACACCAGCCTGATAACTTTTCACTACATCCCATCACTACATACAACCTTTCTTATGGGCACATTTGAGTAGGAAGTGCTGATTATGAAATCAAGTTCCCGCAACTAAATTCAGTAGTGAGGTATTAGCATTCAGGACTAGCCATTGGCTACAGGAGACATAGACGGTTCCTTAAATTCCAAGGAGAACGGAGAACCTGAAGTAATCAAAGAAGAGTTGCATGCTGTTGGAGCGATATGCTACGAAGTGAGTTCTGAAAGGCCCCCCCATTTGATGCCAACACATGGTCAGAATCAGACCTAACACCCACAGTCCAAGACGTGTGGATGATGAAGGGTAACCAGAGACAAGGCAGCTCACCGTCAGCTATGGGGCAGGATGTCACCTGATCTTCTGGCCAGCCTTCTAACACAGTACACCTAACCTGACACACATCATAGCCTAGCCTATAGCCTACCTTAAAAACACGCATAGAATACTTACCTTAGCCTACTGGTAGGCAAAATCATTAACACAAAGCCTACCTTATAAAAAAGTGTCGAATGTCTAATGCAATTTATTGTACAGGATTTCGTTGAATCTGGAACATTTCAGGAAGCATGGGATATGGAGCAAGGGCCATGCAGAACAGGATTCTACTTCATTGTTTCTCAATACGCTCCTCAAGGACCCACAGATGTTCCAAGCCAGACAGTTCACATTTTTTTTATTGTGTTACTCTTAATTTGCGTATGTTCTGATGTTTAAACACTTAATGTCGACATAAAGCTTTAAACATTGACTGCCTCTACCCAAGAACTTTGCACAGATCTCACATATTCACACATAAGTGTGTGTGTGTGTGTGTGTGTATATATATATATATAGGTATAAATATGTGTGTGAATGTAGATTTCTTTTAATAACTTTGCATGAATCACATTCAGTTACGTTCAGGTTTTTCTCTCCTGTCTCAATGATTTTCTGTCATCAACAATAAAGTTGCTTGTGCGTAAATAATTGTGATTAGCCTAGAAACTAAATTTAGGCTCACCATGTGCTTATGGGCTATGGGAGGAAACCTGTGTAAACAAAGGGTAACATATCTGCACGAGCCAAAGCCTGGCATTTCTGTGCCTGAGACTGTAAAAATGTTCCTAGCTAGCTGACGGGATAAGGATACCTTACAGGGGACTGAAACACATAACACATGCAAGAAGCTGATAAAGACCCCCTTTTCATGAAAAGAGCAACTTTGCATAAACATTGCAATTATATGTTTTTGTCATTAATATTAATATACATTATGACGGAACAAAATCATCTTTTTATAATGCACCAAACGTAAAGCCTATTTGGTTAACCTATGGCAGAAACGCTAATCCAGAACCCTGTGTTTGATTTATGTCCTTTACAAGTGGTGCTCAGTGTATGTATGTATGTGAATGAGCAACATCTGAGTATAATTAAGGTAACAGCACATGAAATGTTCTGGGTGATGCCCCAAACAGACAATTTCTTAGGAAATAGGACAGTATGACCCTGTCAAGGACCCGGTCACATTGTCAATTTTGCCGTTTCCTGGTTCCAGAAAATAATTCATGTGAATTAATTCAAGTCATTACCTTATACACTTTGAAGCTTTCATTTATGTCATTATTCTTTGATCCCATTTGTAAGGTCACATCAACAGAGCCCTTGGAGGAACAGAAATTCTTTGGCAACCATGGCAGTTCATGCAGAAAAAGTGATTTTGAAAAATTACGCAGGCAGAGAATATACAATTTCCACTAAACTTGCAGCAGTGTCCATCCTATCTACACTGTGAGAGGAGGCAGTCAGCCAATGGCAGTGACTTGTTCTCTCCTATCAGACATATTGACGAATACTGGGTTGGGTTTTTCCCTAATGTGTCAAATTTGTCTTTGGTTGTCATACTAAGGATGTAATCTTGGTAGTGCAATGAAACGTTTTAATGTTTTGAAGGAAAAAAAAAACTGTTTGAGACTTTGGAGCAAAGAATTAATTGAATATGGAGCACATAGACTCCCTTGCTATAATGTGGAAAATGATTAATGAAAGCTATCCAGATGTTTACATTTATAAAATAATGGTATGACAGCAACCGTATGTGATTATTCTGCCTTTGTTTAAATGTGTTTATTAGAACACATCCTTCCGATAATGGTTTGGATTTTATACTTGACCGAAAATAAATGTGATTTTTTTTAGTCCAATTTTTCAGCTCCTGCCACATGATTTTCTGCTTGAAGAACTTAAAAAGGAGGACATGCAACTGCATATCTGCTGGGTACTAATATCAGTCCAATTAGTCTAAGACCATCAATCCATCCACGCTCTAATACATCCGTCTCCTTCTGCTCAGGGTGACAGAGATGGAGGAAATCAGCAGTCATCAAAAAGAACATCATGCCCAGCTCTAGTTTTCCATCTCAAGACCACCTAAAAGATCCAGAAGGTTCTATGGATGGATGTAGTACATGTGGAACACTTTACGAACAGCCGTTCACAACTTGAAATGTTCACAAGTCGTTATTCAACATCATTTTAAGGGTATACGCAAGTACAAAGAACTAGGAGGCTGGGAGTTTGCACGCTACACTGCTGCACAGCGGGAGTAGCGGGCAGAAGTCGTACTAGGCAGAATTGGCGCGCAGAAAAAAAAATTGATGTTGCGGGAGCCCAATGAACACAATTTGGACTTACAGTCCTCTTCATTCGTATGTCTGAAAATTCATGAGTTAAAAGTTCTTAAGTAGAGGAGCGTCTGTATTTAGTCAATACAAACCAGTGATGGTGGACTGCAACAGGGGAGGACAAAGGTAGAGATGGAAAAAAGGTTTGATTACATAAATGAAAAATTACAATGTTCCCAGATAACTGTAAAAAAGTAAAAAAAAAAAAAAAAAAACGAACACATCTAAATCTACACATTTAACTTCCTAGCCTTCTCCATCTTTCCTCTCCACCCAGCTATGCTAAACAATCCTTATGAGATTCTTTAAGAAGTGGCATTAAGGCACTCATTACACAACACAGGAATTACTAAATTATTAAATGATTAATAAGGCAACAATGACTTTCAAATGGTGCCGGCAAATTCAGCAAGCAAATGTCACTGTATCTGTGAACTGAAGCTTATAAGTATGTGGTGTTTGCACAAGGAATTCTCGAGTAGAAAAACAGAAGAAAATTCATATTTTTAACACAAAGTCCTGACCTTTGCACAACTGAAATGTTGTGGTGTGTCAATATCAATGCTGAAGCAGTTTTATAAAGAGGAAAAATCAAGCTAATGTGCAATATCAATCGATGAATATAATACACATTTGGGAGTAGTCTGTCCATCCATCCATTTTCTGTTCCTTCTTGTCCTATAGTTAGGGTTAAGGGGGGTCCACAGCCTATCCTGGAGGCTATGGGCATAATGTAGGGAATAACCCAGGGTTCGCCAATATCATGTTGGCGAAGTTACATCTGTCAAATTAGGTGTCACAGTTTACTGAACTAGAGTGGTTACATTTTCCAGAACAGTTGGTGAATGTTGGTTAAATAAAGAAATAGTACCATTTTGGTTTCAGGTGATGATTCAGTTTCTCTTTTGCTTATATACTGATTTTTGCTTATACACCCCCCCCCCCATCTAAAATGATCGTATATCATTTTACGACTTACACTTCTCACACACATATATCTAGGTACCACTTAACTATAAGGCTGCCCATATAAAGAGTTTATGAATGGTTTATAATCCGGTTATTAATTAGGTTGTAGCACTTTGTAAACTATTAATAGACCAATTTAAACAAGTTATACCACAGTTTTCTTTTTATTAATGAGTTACTACCATTTACAAGTGGCAAAAGGGAGCCTTATTGTAAAGTGGTACCATATGTATGTTTATATCCTGGCATCCACATGAGAAATTAAATGTGAATCTTTTGGGACTTTTTCAATTGCCGCAGGGGACACGTGACCAGCAGATTACCCACAAAAACTTTAATAACTCATAGTTGCATATTTGCTGGTTTGGAGAACAAGGAGTGTCCTTACGCCATATCTCGCAGTGACCTTGTAGGGATCTTATACTTTCGCTTTGGTCTTCTCATCAAGGAGACCAGAAAATTTTAGCCAGTTTTTCCAGACCTTGGGGGCCTGAGCCCCTAACCCCAGCGAGATGGGGAAGTGGCGACTGTACATTTATATATAGACTACCAGACTTTAAATGAACCCACAGGGTTTTAAATCAGTATCGAGATAAGTATGTAACTTTCTTTCCAATGCCAGACTCATGCAAGATACCTTTAGTTTAGTTCAAGGCCTTATTCTCTCCCATATGACAGCCAAGCTCCGTGCTTTCCTTAAGTCACAGAGCAGAAGAAAATCTGCTATAGAGCCACTGATAGTATGTAGCAGCCCAAATAACATTTAATACGCAAGACTGTAAGCCAATCAGGTGGGTGAAAGGACTCCTGAATTTACACATGCAGTTCTTTTTTAAATTTATGCTATACTTCTGACCTTGCTGCTTTATCTCAGATGGATATGAGCTTATTGCTATTTCTGTGTACAGCTATGCTTTCCAAACCAGTTCTCTTAATGCTGCAGTATCCCACTGAGTTAGAATTTCCCATTAAAGCAATGCCTTTGAAGTTTGACAACATTTAATCATTGTTCCGAGAGGTCTAAGTAATGGTTTCCTGGTGTTTATCGTTCAGATTTCTGGTGCTTCGGGTAGTCATATTTCTGGATTTGAAGTCATTGCTATGTGCATATAATGCCAATAGTTACCTTAAAGCATGAACAAACACACTGACATATAAGCGTGACATAAATGGACATGACAGCACTTTGAGGTTTTGATATCTTACCTTTGTATGAAGATGACATTTCACTATGGAAGATAATTCTGACTCCATGACAAGGAAGTTGTTTTCCATTAACAAAAGTGTCACTGTGTAATATTTCTTGCCTCTTTTAACAAAGAAAGAAATCAATGCAGAAAAATGAGGCAGACATTATGATTTAACTTGCTTCTTAACGTGCATCTTTGTCAGTGGTAACAAACACAGTGAGCAACAAAAGAGTAGCCATACGTAGCTAAATTAACCATTAAGGTTGCGCTACATGTTTATCACGTACATTGCTGTTAATAAAAGGTCTATACTATATGTGCATCCTCGTACATTATATAATTCTCGACAGCATAGCACTTCATACATTATTAGGAAAATCCATGTCTAAATCTAAAACCTATTTGGCAAATGACTCTAAAAACAGAAATCTTACAGCTTTCACCAATTGTACGCCATACAACAGGATTATATGTGGTCACAGGAAAACACAAGGCATATTAAGGCATTACTTTATTGAGCATGGCTTTCGAAAAGAACTCACTTGCTCACCTCCATCAGCTTCTCACAAACATATTTTCGCATTTCATCCAAAGAGTGTGAAGATACCTCACCATAAAATTTCAGAAAAATTACAGAAAATCTGAGATGCGTAATTAGGAGATCTGGGAACAATTTCAAAGGAACATGGCTTACCGTGACCTTGAAGGTAACAGGGGACACAAAGGGCATTCAATTAATTCTAATCTCTGATGTCTAGAAAAAAAATGTTACACATATATATATATATATAAATTCCCGTAGGGGCTAAACAAGAGTTTGGAATATGCCTTTCCCCATTGTTGGAAATTGAATAACAACAGCTAATAACTAAATATAAATACTCTTGTAATGATTAACAAATCATAAATATTAAACATTTACATTTTGGACAGACTACTCCTCAAGTAGAACATAATCACATATGTACAGAAGTAACCATTATACATACAAAAAAAAAAGTTACACACATAGACAATCCCAGAACCTCTATATTTCCCATAAATATACCAGGCCTTCACCACTGGATTCACGTGTAAATTGTCTAGGGATAACATACTGTTTTGAAGCAAAGAGGAATGGACTGAATTTAATAAAAAACAGGATTCCTTGCAGAATGGAAAGTATGACAGACAGTGCTGCACAACAACATATCTATGCTAACCAACGGCGCCAAACTGCCCTTCGGTAAGTTTTTCTTGCAGGGATGCCTCTGGCAGCTGGTGTCTCGCTGTGTATACTGACCTTTTATTTAGCCAACCTTTTAACTACTGCTTAAAAGAACAACTTGATTGAAAACAAATTCAGAGAAACTGGTACCATGTTAACCGCAAATTTAGCCAGCAGAGGAACATAGTGTAAAACTTTTTAATCATGCTGTCCTTGGAAAGCGAAGGACACGTGTTTTGATGGTTAATCATAATAAAGTGGTTGGCTCATGTTCCTTTCACTTGATAAGCATAAAAATATATATAAACTGAACCTGGATTATAAATTTCAAATCCTAATTGCTAAACCAAAAATGAGTCGAAATTTGAGTCTTTGGTTACTTTAAATGTTCAAAATAAGTTCAAACGAAACAGCATTAATAGCAAGTCCTCAGTTTGTGTTACTTTTAACTTGATTTGAAAAATGACCCATTTTGTCAACAACTAAACTAAGACTAATTATATGCTTGAATGGAACAAAAGCCAGCTTACACAGAGAGCTGATAAGACCAGCAATGGGTTAGCTCAGACTACAGTATAGGACAGTGCTCAGGTTTATACACTTTTTCTAAATTCATTTGCACAAAGGGAAAAAAAATGACATTTAATTATTTTAGCGGTAAATAAAGCATTCTGGATTTTAGAAACATCTCCTTTCAGCTTTATTCCTTTAGTAAGGCTAAACTTCTTGGGATCGAACAAACCAAGTTCCTTACACCAAGAATGGCACTTGAACTGCTTTAACAAAACATATTTAACTTAAAGGGAGGAACGAACCACGTCCAGTCATACCTTTAGCATAATGCATCCACCAATAAGCATTCAGTTATGCCCTTAATGCATCTGAGACATGCAAGTCTTTTTTCTTTTTAATCTGGCTTTACAATCAGTCACATACCTTCTGCTCTGAATTTAGAAAAAAAAGTGAGTGAGTTCAGCTGTTTTTAACTTCCTGCACAGAAAAGGGTCCAGCTTTTAAGTTTAAATAGGAGAAACCTTCAGGGTCCACTTCAAGAAGACGGCGAAAATGTGAGAATCATCCAACCAATGACAAAATAGAAGAGGAAAATGGGATATACCACCAGAGCTTTCCGATTTGGAGGCTGGCTATCTGCCAAGAAGGCTGTTGAGGCTGGAATGCAAGTGCATGACAAGATAACATTAAGGCCAAGTCATCATAAGGATCCCCACACTTTCATTCAATTATGTATACGTTGTTTCTTCACGCAAAACCTTCGCCGGCGACTTTCCAGTAGCGAAGGCACAACACCGCCACCTACTGGTTAAAGTGTGCAACTGTCTTTGTAATTCCGTGTAAATTCACCAAATTCTTGACGGCGGAAGCTCACGCGGCCCAGACTCACCGAACGTGGACCAGCTGAACGAGGCGACCACCATGATGAGCCTGACTATGAAGCTGACAGTGCCGGATCCTCCCAGCAGCACCAGTCTGCACACGATCATCGCCACGGTAAGAGGCAGGATGCAGTAACCCAGCACACAGAGGCTCTGGAAAAATGAGCTGGAGAAAGACCAACACGCAAGGGTTTTTTCTTTTTTTCATGGCACTTGTTTTAATGAAGCTGTTCCGTTCTGGTATGAGACTCATCAGGCCTTACGCAGGATTTACTGCACCTCTCATTCACCCATGGACCACGGCTGTACTCTTACTTATGCCATGTAAACTAGTAAAAATGAAGACTCCCCTCCAAAACATTAAATCACTGTAATGTCTTATACAACACTGTGACTAATAATGATAAGCAGTAATAATATTAATCATTCTCATCATCAGGTCATACTTTTAAAGTCTAATAAAAAAAAAACATTATTATATGTTCCTTTTAATACTCCCTCGCCTATGATTTGCAAAGTAACATCTTTTTTCCCCATATGCATTTGGTACATGTCATATGATTAGATACAGATGTGCTCTTTCTTAAACTGTCAGACTTAAATCAAAATTTTCTTTATGGCATAATAAAGTTTTATTTTATTTATTTCAGCTTTTTCCCCCTCCTAGGAGATTGGATGGGACTTAATTGGATTCTTCCTGGGAGTTGAGCCTGGAACTTTTTAGTCATATCGCTTTCCTTCGGTGCCGTGTTGGTGTTTAGACTGTCGTCTCAACAGGAGTCGGGTTTTCTTAAGGCGGCTGCAGCTAACATGATTCAAAAGCTACAGGGATCACAGATATCGCTGGGCGCTCACCTTGCCCTAGCTGTACCTCAATTACCAGCAAGATGGATTACAAGCAGCAGGCTGATGGTTCTTAATGACAACAGCATTTAACGTATGACAAGAAAAGGCCAATCGGGCTTCACAGGCAACAGTAAAACATACAATCTGAGCTAATACACAAAAGCAGCTCTGTTATATACTTAACACAAAACATTTTAAAAGATCTACAACCTTCATCATGGAAAAACTGTTTAAATATATAATTTTACGTATAGCTATTATATTTATTGCAAAGAATTTTTTCAAAGCTTTACTAATTAAAGTTGACCGAATAAAACACGAATGTGCTGCCACTGGATTTCTTTGTAAAGATTTTAATCAAAATTTCAGGGTAACGGCAGGATGGTATGTGGTTCAGAGAATCAGGCCTGCAGGGGGACGGTCAATGGCTGATATCCCTGCATCGGCAGAGTGATCTCACAGTGGAGCCCTTTAGCCAGGCCCTTAACCCCCAATTACTCCAGGCTTTAGTGGATCCTGCTTTCTCAAAAAATCTGTCACTTTGGATAAAAGTGTGTGCGAAATAAATGGAAAAATATGTCAAATGTCACCGACTTGCCTTCTATACCAGATAATACTACTTCTCATTAATATGAGTACAAATACACAGACATTCTTCAGTTTTCACATATTCTGACTTAATCTCCTATGAGACACACATACCGAGTGAGGTTTGGAGTCAGAGAACAGAGTCAGACATTTTTACAGCTTTTCTGGAGCAGTTCTCAGGGTTGAGGGTCTTCCTCAAAGACCCAACAGTAATATGGTTATTCTACTGGCCACGGGATATAAAATATAAGTTTAAGTCAGTACTTACATGGTACCACCAAGCAGTTTGGAGTTCAGTGTTATAACAACTGAGCCGAACCAGATGATCACGAAGACCTCCGCAAACTGTGGTCCGCCATCTTCTTTACTGTCTGCGGAGCCTCCTTGCAACATACTGGGATACAATTCACATGGACGTCAATGATAATGTCTTGATCCAACACCAGAAATTCATATACATTTCATTTTTTTTCCATAAAAATTCACAGACACGCATTCAAAAAACAATACTTTACTCAGGATACAATTAAATCTTGAATACGTCTTAAACAAGAACAGCACACTCACATACTTTTGTATTTGTTGGCTATTTTTTTTCAGCTCAGGTTTATGTGTGTTCAGATGCACATACAACAGTAGACAGGACAGGTGAGATGGGCAGAATTTTTTGATTATCTTTTAAAAATAAAGGAAGCAAATTGTCGTAAAAAAAAAAGATTAACTATATCACTCATGGTCCCACCACTGTATCCTGCAGGCACCCTTGAGTCATGGGGGTGGAGCCAAACTTGTCAGTAGACGGAGAAATCAGACCACAGATGTTGTGGAGAAATCTACTGGCTGATTTTAATGCATGCTAGCAAATGCCGTTTCACTGGTCAGTCAGCTTGTAGACCCATTCCTTGGCCTTATAAGTGAACAAAGGAGGCTTTTCTGGAAAATGTTATGCTACAATGGCACTCATGAATCTGTCATTACAAGGAACCCAGTACTACAAAATGGCACAAAAAACAGCAGTGAGATTCATGGTCACATGCACAAAGAGCATTTGACTAAACCATTATCTTTCTGATAAATTAATTGCTAGAGTGCATGTCAAGAAAACTCGATTTAGACAGTAATACGACTCTCACTGTAAGGAAACCAAGTAGTAATTTTTAACTCCCTCAAATCTTTATATTGCTTCCATAAAGGTTATTTTCTTGGTTGTCCATTAAATGGTGGAGCAGTAACCCAAACAAGCCACCCGTGGAGCCCAAGCCTTAACAGTGAGTGACTGTTTCTATGGCCTTTCTAGTAAATGACTATTACAATGAGTGATTTAAATTGTCATTACAATAAGTGATTTAAATTGTCATATCCATCTGCGGATCTGTAGTGGCCTGTGAATTCAAGCTTGCCATTTTCGGTGTGCTCTTCACCTTTGATCGGACCGATGGCCGACGGCGTAATGGACATACGTTTCATTTTTACGCAGCAACAAAAAAAACTTTTTTGACCTTTCAGTTCTTTTTCGATCTAAATGAAAATATTAAGTCTATTATACCACGATATAGCAGCTCTTTAAAAGAAAAATCTGTAAAAAAATATTCTGTCCTTATGTATTGGTTTTATGGTATAATCCATGCTGAAATCAATGTGCATAAAAAAGCAAACTTACAGAGCCAAGGTGACACAAAGGAGTAGTGGACCCCACAGATCCCCTAAAAGAAGAAGAAAAAGCACAGACAGGTTACTAACATTTAAATGTTCCCATTTGCAGTTCTGACGTAAAACCCTGCCAATCACTTTCAAGCACATGCAAAACTTAAAAGGCAAACTTGTACAGATTCCAGACAGAGATGCTGACACATACTTACTTTGATGTGAGCAAAGCAGTTTTTATACTTGAAGAGTTATTACTTTGCCAAGAATAAATCTTGGATGAATCTTGAATGAACCAAAATGTCTTATTTCACAATGAGCATATAAACACAGTTTGGCAAGTCTTAAAAATCAGTAATTACTTGGAAACCTTGTGTGTTCTTTGGTGAGCTGGACATGTGATTTTTGTTAAAAAATATATGCTGGAGAGCACTTAAAAAATGCATTTTTTTTCTAAAAAGGGCAAGTATGATACAAATTAGATTCATATTTAACAATTCTATTGACCACGTGTCAAAAACTGTCAGCTTAAGCACAAGACAGGAGTGTGAAGCAGACGAAACATTATTAAATAGAGAAACTGAAATATTTAAATACAGAAAACATAAGCTGATCTGGAATGATTCGTATATGCGCATTATGATATAACAGCTGAACTGCCAGTATCTCATTCTCACACATTCATCTGCACACAGGCATTTGCACATTTAAAGGACCGGACAAAATCAAGGGCAGAGCCAAAAACACAGCATGTGAATGTATTTACTGTTCATGTCTGGTCTTGACGAGCACCTAACGTGATGAGCAATAAGTCGGTGATATTCCCAATTAAATTATTTGATATGTTTAAGTACATTGAGATTGCTCTCCTGCTGTATATTTTATTGTTCTTCCAACAGGATTACAGCTGATTAGGCAGCTCTTCAGTCTTAAGGAAAATGACAAAAACTGCGCAAGATCCACCACAAGAGAAAAGGCAACTAAGTCAAGTTAATGACCAAGTTTGCCCAGTCTCCAGGCGTCAAGCTTGCATGGAACTTGTATGAGATAATTTGGACAGAAGATTCAAACCGAAACAACTCACAAATATACTACGCTGATGGGAACTGCTGAAGAAAACATGGGAGGACATGTCAGAGATTTCCTGCTGGAACTTGCCAAACGAAGGTTTGTGAACAGGTGAGGCAAACAGTGGCTGTTTTAAGCAATCCAAGATTTACAGAATACTGCATTAATATTCCTTAAAATTTTAGTATCTGATTTGCATTATACTTTCAGTTTTCATATTTACATATACAGACATAGATACATACATTTTTTCTTTTTACTTCTGTATTTACTGTATGTCAAACAACGGCCAAGAAATTAAGCAGTTTCACAGCAAATAGCAAACAGTAAATCACCATAATGTAGCACCAATTTTTGTGTTCTTGCTTACATTTAACTCTTTAATAATCGCTAATACGTTAGATAAAGTTAATCTATAATTCAACTGCAGAATTCATGTTAAAGATAAGCATCAAAATCAGTTCATACTCACAATCTCGTAATAATGCTGAGCTTTTTCTGGGATACATCACGTGAACAAACTTCTTTCCCACTGCTTTCAAATCCCTGAGCTGCAGAGAGAATATAAATCAGATTGCATATGCTATTCTAAATTAATTTATTTTACAGATTAGAATTAACATACAGTATTATTGTAAAACCTTTTTGTTTTGCTTTAATTAATTAACTGTGTTAAATTTAACTCATGGAGAGCAAGATGGGGTAGGTGAAAAAAGAATTTCCCCATGGGGATCAATAAAGTATCATCATTCGTTTTCATCATTTCATTTCATTTCATTTACCTATTAACATACAGATCTATTGTGTATTAGATTAGATTAGATAATCCTTTATTAGTCCCACAAGTGGGAAATTTGCATATGAACTTTTACTATGAACTTTTAGTGATGATGTGTTTAAAAAAGATGCTGGTATCTTACGATTGTCTCCTTAACAGGCTCGTCGAGCGTAGAGTAGGCGTCATCCTGCGATGGAGAGCCAACAGGGACAGTGATCTCCCCCTCAACGGGGATGTCTTCTGAAATGGAAACATCAGAAAGCCCTGCAAACTGCAAAAAAACACAGTGGACTTAATGTATGAATGCAGTTTGAATGCTAAAATCTGAATAAAACATGCACTTTGATCTTCTGCAGTAAACACATGCTTCTTTATGCTGAGATGCCTTTAAAGTCAGTAAAATAACACTTTGCATTCTTTTTAGCATCCAAGTTGCTTTTTTTTCCAAATTTTTGTTTAGTTTTTGGTCATAATGTATGGCTGTTGACTATTCATTTCTGCCACTTGTGTTTATTGTACAACAGAAATGCTAATTCAGCATTTTTTGTATGATCTGAAATTGAACGGTAGGGTGACCGAACAAAACAAAACTATTTAGTATATCATAAATAAAAGTTCAAACATCGTATTTCCCACATAAAAAGCAACAGCAAAGGAACTGTTTTCCACAGATATTTTAATTAGTGCCTAAAGATATAACGCGAAGTATGTTTAACGCTGGGTTCATACGAGCACAACACGAAAATTTCAGAAATGCAGCCTGAATCATTGATTGCGATATTTAAAGATGACTCAAATATAATGCTGGCTCAGGGAATACACCACGACAGTAGCCGTTTAATCCTGGCCCTGAAGAAGTACTCCACCTCTTCTTCAATCTATGTAGCATGTATTTCTCTATACTAAGATGAATGGACATGTACATGTAAAGAAGTTGCAATTCAGTGACGTGGATGGCTAAAAGCCTCAAATATGTTTTTCAAGCTATCAGTAAAAAAAACTACTAAAATAATCATAAAATCACAATATGTATTTTTTCTTTTTTAAGAAGGAAAATTACCCTAATATCATTATCATGTCCATCAAATCTACTCACTTGTATATATAACATTTACTTATACTATAGTAGCAGAATCTGATTTGTGAGTATATGTTTACATTATCGACGATTACTTAATGATATCATCAAGTTCATCTGCAAATATAAACTGATAACTTTAAAATTTCATTAGTTGGATAGTTACCCAGCCGGCTAACTAGCTAAACATTTAAACACACAGTCCAGCATCGGAAAGAATGGTTTAATTTGCAGCAATTCTTGTTTTCAACGGCCAGCATTACAATGCCAATAGGCTACTTCCAGAAAATCTAATCAATACATGATTTGTGCCATCCAAGAAACCCAATTAAATGAATTTTAGAGGTTTCTCTTACCAGGGGTTTGTTAGAGTCATCCACTTCCGCCATCTTTACTCACGAGCGACGTGGAAACAAACAGCAGACGTCATCGAAACGCGACCGACCGCCGCCTCGTCTTCCCAGCGCCTGTTAGCACAGTTGTTGCCTTACAATAAAAACAGTGGGTGAGCTTAGGAGTCACTAAGAGGCAGATTTGCACCTAATTTCATTTTATTATTTTTGCACTATTAACGAGCGCAAAACACTGTTAAAATAAAACAGTTCTTCTATCCCGTTATACAATAAAACTTTACTTGGTAATACACAGATGGGTAGTTTTTTATACAACTTCATCCGAAATGGCAGATGGTTTCTGAAGTAAGATGTAACAGAAGTGCTTTACTGCTGTGAAAAAAAAATCAGCCGTTGAAATTCATGTGCTCGTTGAAACTCTTTGTAGCTGGACTGCAGTTAGACAGTGCTGACTGTATAACTGTTGAGCTGATGAAATAGTTTATTGTACATGCAAAGACATAAATAGGCACGTAGGAACATTTTATTAGTATCGTAGCACCGGCGGGGCGCATGTCCCAGCATGCTCCGCGTGCAGTTGTAATTAGCCCTAGTTGTGTTGTTGATGTTCATGGTTATATTTCCTTATTGTTGTGCGTGTGTTTACCCGTGTCTTGTTTGACCCGGTCCGATCCTCGTGTATAATTAGCTTGCATAAATCTCCCACCGTGTATGCGTCTTACAGTTCGGCGTCTGACACACTTGTGTATCCATTATGTAACTGGTTTGATGCTTGTTGGCTGCCTGATATAGTCTATTTTAGGCTTACTAATAAATAGTGTGTTTTCCCCGGCAAGGTAGTCTCTGTCTCTCTCTCTGCTTCCGCGATGCGTCGGTCCGTCCGACGCCACAGTATTATCCTTTGTGTGTTCTCTGTTCATTTATATCCTGTATATAAACAGCAAATAAAAAGCTATACAAATGCAACAATAATAAAATACACAATGCAAATTCCTGTGCTGCTGGGATAGGCTCCAGAGTCCCACCTGCGACCTTGAGTGGGCTAAGCAGTTTGACAATGGGTGGACATTTTATGCTGTCATTACTGTAAGTTGGATACCATAAGCATTATTTAAATATGACATACATTTATTTGTGATAGAGTTTTATATGAAGATTGAACAAGGATATTATCTTCTCGTATTTAAGTCAGTTCAGTAAAACTACTACTACCCATTTTTTTCTATTCTTTTCATTTTTTTGTTTGGCATTGGGCAGATAGGAGACTTTTATTACAACCAGAGGAAAAATGAGAATGTGATACACATTTGTTGAAATTTCAGTGTTAAGAGGGAGAAAAATCATTCAGCTTTATATACCAAATTTATATAATCAGAATCAGATTTATTGGCCAAGTTTGATAAGTCACAAAGGGAATTTTGTTCCGGCTGACGATGTCTCCATCAGTTAGACAATATACAGGCAATGAATATATGACAGACAGTACACAATATACAAGACATATTCAGATTAAACAAAAGACATATGATATACATAAAGTGCCAAGAGCAATAATGATCATTACGTATTGGAATGTACAATACAGTATTCGTAGATGTGAGACAGGGTGTAAAGACAAAAATATGGAATACAAACATGAGACTTAAATGTACATCAGATTTAAATTTTGTTCAAAGACATGATGCAAATGAAGTTGTGCTGTATATTGTAAGAATTCATTTCATTCCCTAAACAAAGCATTCGATTTTTTTAAGATAGGCCTTGTGTTGTTGTTTTTTTCTAGCACATTGCTGCCATCTACTGTCCATGAAAGTACTTAAAATGCAACAATGTAGCTTCCTGATAAAGTTCAGACGCGTAATTTCAAAATTTCAATATTGAGCACACTGTCTTATATCTGCCTGTAATTGGAAGGTCGGCGGTTCAAATCCCAATGCTGGTAGAATGATAATATCACCACTGGGCCCTTGAGCAAAGCCCTTAATCCCGAAAACTGCTCCAGGAGTGTCGGATAAACGGCTAACCCCGCACCCAAGCGTCGATCTGACCAGTATATGTCTCTGTGTCTCATAAGAGAGCAAGATTTCATTCTATTTGCTCCCTGTACATTGACAATAAGCACATTCTTCATAGATATATTAGGCTATATAATTACCTGGTGGTTCAGTAGGTTTTATTGTGGTGTGATAAATCTCGGCTCTGGGTTTGATTTCTCCTCCCAGACCTGTCTATACGGAGCCTCCATTTTAATGAGGATTATCCTAAAAAGAATTTACCAAACTGGCGTCACCTCAAAGTTTATATTAAATCGTCCATTAAATGAATATGATTTACATAGGGTTTTCAGAAAGTTTATTATTTTAATAAAGTATATACATTTCTGGCTTCAAACCATTTTACCATTACATACAGAGCCATACCTGTCAGAAAATTCGATATTAAAGTACTTGGAAATGAATTTGAAATTCTAGCAATAAAGCAGTTTACTGAAATACTTGAATTATTAAGTTTATATTATAAACACTACAATAGCTTAAACACATAGGGCCTAAGATCATTCATCATGTTTACTTGTGGCATTTTACCTGCATTTTACCTGCAAAACAAAACAGCATAAAAAGAAATATACTTTCCCAGTTCTGTATATCATGTCCTTATAATGCAAACTAACAGCTATACACTTGGCCATTCATATCCAATAAGGGCAGCACAGTGGTTGTACACCTCCAGGATTGGGGATTTGGATCCCGTCTTCCTTTTGTGTGGGCGGAGTTTGCATTTTCTGCTTTTATTCAGGCCTTCACTGGCTATTCTGTTTCCCTCCTACAATCCAAGCAAAGGCAAGCAAATCTGTGATTCGGCATCTCCGAATTGCCTATAGTGGGTGACTGTGCTTGTGAGCGTGTGTATGTGTGTGTGGGCTCTGTGATGGAACGGCATCCAGCCCTGAGTTTACTGGGAAGGGCTTCGTGACTCTGTACTGGGCAAACATTTGGAAGTGGGATGGATACACTGTATATCTGACACATAAAAGTATTGCTTCTAAGACATATAATTAAAGAGTAATATTTAAACAGGTGCTAAACATTTTTAAAACCTCTGGTCGCACAAGAAACAAATCCGCCAATAATCGTTTAAGTGTACTGAATGATAGTGTACACCGAGTTTTGAAGAACTAAGAGAATTAAAGTCTTTACAGAATGGTGTCACAGAAGATGCAGCATATATGTATTCTGAAAAAGAGGATCTGCACGAACCTAATGTGTGGAAGGTAGGTCTTTCATCAGTACGGGGTAGTTCATTCATCTACAAGAAATGACATCTTTGCTGATTACTTATGACACAATGAAAACTGTCCTTGGCTACACTGAATGTGCCTCTTAGTTCAGTGAAAGGCACAAGCCTGCTTTTAGTGAACAACTTCACTGTGTAACCAACCCTGCTCTTCTCCTGTCACTTTAAATATCTCAGCTTTTCTACCTTCATTCTCACAATAAAGCATGTACCAAGTAAATTAAATCAAATTAGCATTGTGCTGTATTTGTAGGTAGAGCAATTGTCTTCAGTTGTAAAGCAGGAAAACTGGTTAGTGGATGGATGGATGCATGGATGGATGGAACTTACAAATCAGTGAAAATTTTGCAAACACTGAAAATGCTTTCATTTTTAACTTCACTGCAGGCTTTCAGATAAATGATTTTCATGTTTTTCAGTTTCTAGATAGTTTTTTTAGAATTCTAATTAAACTCAGTTCGTACTTGTAGCATTGGTTGATTTCCATTGGTTTATCTGTTTATATGGAGAGAATGATGCTGTTTACAAAGCCTTCTGAGTTCGGGCAGTTTACCTGGAGAATGAGTGTGCTTGGAAGATTGCACTGTACATGCTTTGGAATGTACATTGTTTTCGTGAAACGACAGCTTAGTTCCTCCACTTATATTAAACATAAAATTTAAGTGCCTGTACACTTCAAGAAGGAACGAGTAGACCTACCTCAAAAAAATCCAATTTCCAGTTTTTTTCCCCCTCCTTGCGGAGGAATATCAAAAATTGATAATAACAAATAAACCGCTGAGTTAGACATCTAGAGCAAATTTCTGGAATTAATAGCTGGCCAACATATTTCTGAGGACAAATTACACGCTAACCATAAACTCCACTACTTCCTCATTTTAGTGCTTCAACTTCCTGAAACCTTCAGTATCCCACAGATATGTTCAAACGCGTGCATCTCATATTGAAGTTTACCTTCTTTTGTTTTTGGGCATATTTATGTTATACATAAATGTTACAATATAATCAATCTTTCTCAAGCATAAAAATCTAGAACTTTCAATAATTAGATGACAAGTTACTTAAAGCAGTCATGTAAATGTATTATAGTCACCTTCATAATGCATTATAATGCATTCATGAAGTATTTTAAACACCGCTATAACTATTTATAAAAAGGGATAACACATTACAGCCATTTTGAATGCTCTATGAAGCTGTCATCTATAATGCATTATATAATGCACTAAATACCTTCATAATACACTATAATGGTCAGTATAAGAATTAACAATGCTTTGTACTGCATTATGAAGGTATTTATAGTGCATTATAGATGAGAGCTGAATAGAGCATTCATAATGCATATAAACATGGTTATAATGTGTTATGCCTTCTTATTACAATTTATAGCCATGTTTATGATACTTTACGAATGCATTATAATGCATTATGCGGGTACGTATAATGCATTTATATGACTGCTGTAAGTAAAGTGTTACCCAACAATTTCCTGAAAAGTCAGGCAAGTTTTCATTCCAGTCTATGCTCACTGATTCAAAATCCAGAAAATATGTGAATTCACCTCATGGTAAGTGGGAAACTGTTGTAAGGTCTATGAAATCTTATCTGTCTTGAATTTCAGTCTTTCTTGTCTTCTTCAGTATTTCAGTGTGCAAAGGAAATCTTTCCTAATCTGAGATTTAAGGGGTTATAAAAAGGACTAATCTCATACCCAGGGACAGTAGGTGGAACCTTTCCTCTAATGGCACATGTGCATATTTGCTCAATATCAGAGTCGGTGGTAACATCCTGATAGGTGCGTGGTAAGGATTCTTACCAGTGATCGGCAGCTGAGCCGGCGTTAGGTTTATTAGGGTGATGTAAAGCACTATTCAGAGTTACTATAGAATTAATTTGATACTTTGGAGTATAATTCTACTTATTAATTCATGCAGCAGTGTAATTTTATTTCAGGCTGACATTCTATATACTTGATGATACTCTAGATGATACAGTATTTGGAATTAAAGAAGAAAATCCTTGAGGAACCTTGGAAGGCTTCCAAATTTAAACAGAAAATAATATTGCTATTTCTCTGAGTTTCATCAGCAGTGTTCAGGTGTGTTTAGAGCCCACAATTGCATTGGTAGCCATCAGTCACTGGGCGAGATTCCATTTTATTCTGTTTCATTCTGTGGTTTATCATGTTACACGACCTCTCCGGGCTGACCAAGCACAGTTCTCTCTGGGACAGCTTCGATTACCTTACTGCTAACTTTCTTTCCCACCATTGTAACTGTATGAAGTTTTGTGGAGCGGCAAGTGCTACCAAAAATGCAGCATTTTCCATATTATTTAACACATGCATGATGTAGCTTGTTAATACAGTTACTCTGCCAGATTTCTTGGCCCTTATCCTGACATAACATGCAGAATCGATGCTGCTGAACAAGCCTTCGCTGGTATCCTTCCTTAGCACCACAGTGCCACTCTGGTTCTTAGTGGCCTCAATGGACCTTGTGCACTCTGTGCCAAAATTGTTCCCAAACTTCAAGTGCTATATAAAGCGTTTGGCGATTGTGTTCAGACACAAATACAGATCTAAACACAGCGCATGGTATGTGCGTGTCCAACGGGCCTTTGGTGTTTATGCTATGACAACAGACCAGTATAAAAACAGAAGAGTAACAGTATCCTTGCAGGATTTTGTCTGGTCCCTCAGTACATGCACCAACGTTTGCATGGCACTAAATGAACATGATTGCAATCTGATTATGGCCATATTTTGTAAGCAATGTAAGAATCTGTGATCTCAAAAAAGGACGGGGCCTCCTGTATGAACGTACGCTTTAGCAGCAAGTCTTACTTCTGAGTTGCGCTCTGCGTGTGGAACGATTCCCAGTTATGAATGAAACTTAAACCTCTCCATGGACTGCAGAGATGGCAAGCCTGTTTGTAGCCCCAGGCCCAAAAACATTCAGATAACACAGATACACTTCATTTGTCACATTTGCCGGTAATGTTTTTCCAACTGAGTGCACAGCTAATCATTAATAACTCTTGCCTGTCAACTTGGGAAGCCTCAAAGGTAGGTTTTCCCACTGAAGCCTTTCTCCATCATAACCAACTTCGATGGGTACCTCAACTTTGTGATCGTGATTTAACCGCGGAAGTGATCAAGCAAAAGCAGCCAGAAACATTGTACTCTCCATCTCTTTTAATTCTTCCATGCTACAGAAATCGCCAACAGTGAGCAGGGCAATGAAACTCCTAGTCATGAGTGCTTGACATCCTCACACCTTGCTAAACCCAGGCTGTAGTAAACACATTACATGAGAGTTTCGCCTCACTGGTTTCTTCCATTGGGTCAACCTCAGCTGCGTTTGGGTGTGAATTTAGCACACTCTGTCATAGCCAGCAGGGTTTTTCCTGTATACTGGTGTTGATATAAATATCTCACTAACCAGGCAGTGTATTCCTGTAATGGCAGGAACATTATGTCACTCATGTAAACCTGGTTAGCAGAAAATGATCTGGATGCATTCTATGTTGACAGCGACAGTAGCTTAATGGTGGTGAATAAATAATGACTTTTCTTTTTTAGCCTGGTGTGGTGAAGGAGTATGTTTCATGTTTTGTTCCCCAGAACATATGAGCGCACATATATAGCAAATATGTTGGTCAAAAATATACTTTATCAAAACTTTCAACTGCAGTCATTTTTGTCCTCACAAAAAACCTGAATTAAAAAAAACCAAAAGAAAAACTACTCATTTCTTTCAGAAATGATTGGAAAGTGCTGACATTTGCACAGTATTGAGAGAAAAGCTTCGGGTCGGCAAACAATCTACCTTAATTCACATTCAGATATAGATCCCCATGTTTACTGTGATTGGAGTATATATCAAATGATATTAATCATCTGTAATAATGTTTTAATATTGCATGTGATATAATGAGGATTTTCTGCTTTGATTTTCTGTTTTGCAGATCACAGCTGTAGCTGAAAGTTTCATGCAAATCTCTGAGAGCATTTTACCATCATTTAGGCTGCCATTTACATTTTAATTTCAGACAAGGCAAGGGGTACCCAACCGGAATCATAACGTGACCCACATTCAATAAGGATAATGTATTGCATGTCTGTTTTATGGATACAAGAAATTATAGTAATAGCTTGAACAAAATATGAATAATTAATATGAGTACTTGCTGAAATGTCGCAAAGCTCATTGGCTTGTCAGTAGATAATTATTGTGTTTGTTTGCTGATGTTGAAGGTGAAGTAAAGTCTGTGTAAGACTGGGTGGACTGGATCAACTGGTATTGTTCTTGTGTTATTAATGCTCCAGATGCAGTTTTTGATGTTTACGAAAATGTTTCTAATTTTTAAATTGCCTTTAGTGCTGTTTTATAATAAATTGATAAACAGAAAAACACCACGTTTCTGGGGGAGTGTAGAGCTTAAATATTGTGGAACTTTTGGTTACATTTCATCAAATCCATCACCTCTGGTTTGGTTCCCTTCCGGAAAATATCTCACCACAATATAATGTTGTTCTGTTACGGGATGCGTGATATGTAGCAGAAAAGTTTAAATAAATCTGCAGTTCTTTTATAGAATGGCCTGTGTTGATAATTGTTTAATTTTAGAAAGCTGTTCATTAGATGAATCTAAATATCTAAGAATTTTCAGTAAATCTTTATGGCATCAAAGAGCTTTTCAAAATTCAATATGATGTTGATTAACGTTCATAAAACCAAAAAAGTTAACCAAATTGCACAAAGTGTAATATTATATGAAAATTTACATTTTACTGAAACTGAAGAGAGCCATGAGCTGAACTGAATAGACTGGACATCTGAAATTATAATAATAGTATTTGAAAAAAGTTTATTTTTTTTTGAGGCTTTCATTTGTTTTCTATTTTACATTCATTATTTATGGTCTCAAGCGTGATGTATGTGGTGGTGCAGTGGTTAGTCTGGTGCTTCACACCTCTGGGATTGGGGTTTGGGTCTTGGCCATGATTTTGGGTTTGCATATTCTCCCTGTGTTGTTGTGGAGTTTTCTCCCCACAGTTCAAAAGTGTACTATGGTGAATTGGAGTTACCAAATTGTCCATAGATGTAAATTGTGCATGTGCCCTACAATGGGTTGGCACACCATCCTGGGTTGTTCACGCCTATAGGCTCCAGACCCCCTTGATAAGGGATAAGCAGGTACAGAAAACGGATGTTTTTGGTCTCTCAATAGTTACAGAAAATTCTGTAGTTTTTTTCTGTCCTTTAGTGATGTATTGGAGAAATAAATTATTTGGTCAGAAACACCATCCACAAAGTAATACAAATAAAATGTGTTATTAATTAGGTGACTACAGAATGGAGTCGGAGAGCAAATTTTAAATCAAATCATCAAAACTTATATTAGTTTAAAATTCTCAAAAGGGTAGATATTTACGCCTAAGATGATTGACTTCCCAGTTACTATGGGAATGGAAAAGAAATTTCTAATACATTTGAGCTGGTCATTATTCATCAGCAAAACAGCTATTGTCTGCACTGATGAAAAAATGGTCTTTCTGGTAATTAATAAGTATATGTACCAGAGAATGGATTATGAATGGATTATCACATCATTGTTGCTCAGGGTTGCTTATATTTAAGGGCACATTTCCATGCAGTAATGTTGAGTGCAAATCAAACAAAAGACAGATTATTACACTAATTTTGCATCGTGCCAAAAAACACGTGCCCAAATTTCAGCTGTTTCCTTAAAGAAGAAAATGTTATATGACTCAGGGTCAGTGACGCCTACAGAGAACTGTGTGTAAGTGCACCCAAGTATTTAAACAATTACAAAAAAGTAAACCAGATTCAATGCTTGCATGACTAACAGGTTAGGTGGCTTTCATCTGCAGCTACTTACTTGCTTATTGTTGCTGAAACACTTGCCAGCCAAACGGAGACTGTGAGTCGTGCCAAGGTATTATTCTGTGTGACTTTTCAAAAAGAACCACCTACACACTTACAGTACCAGATGCCGGCAGGTTGGCAGTAGAAACAGAAAATAGTCTGGAACCAACCTTCTTGAATGGTGTTTGTGTGGCCTGTAGAGTAGGTAGATATAAAGAAAGGGGCTTGGTGGAGAGTCCTGGAGGAGCCCATCCTAGTTTTGAAGCTTTCATGCAACTACATGCAACCCAGTACCGTGTCACTGGTCTGTGGGTATAAAACAAAAACGAATAAAATATATGTATATGAGCAATTAAATGAATAAGTACAAAAAAACAGACAGACAGACAGACAGATAGATAGATATAGATTTATACCTAAGTAATTCATTGGAGCAAGTAATTCATTAACAAGCTGTCCTTTTAGTAGGCTTCAGTTTAGAGTTTTACAGCTTTCTTTACTATACTCTAGTAAAGGTCATTGAAGGCAAAACATTGCCTTTACTTACTGACATCTTTCATTTATTAATAATGAGGAATGAAGTGTTCCGGAAACTTTTAAGGCTTTGTGCTTACAAGCTAAAATAAAGCCAAATAAATAAATAAGTAAATAAGTAAATAAATAAATAAATAAATAAATAAAAATTCAATATTAATTGCAAGTTATTTTACCTTTTATAACAAACAGTGACTTTCCTGGAAAAAAAAAAGAAATAAAAATACAAACCAAAGAATTCAACAAAGGTTCCAGTGAATTCTGTGGTGTCAATGGGATTCACTGACAGTGTGTAAAAAATAATTTTGTTAGAATTTTACATATCTCTCCATCCATCCATCTGTTCATCAATCCATCCACCCACCCATCCATCCATCCATCCATCCATCCACCCATCCATCCATATTCCAGCAGCTTATCCATTATGGGTGCACAGAGGGGCCTGGAGCCTATGCCAGGCAGCACAAAGACCACCCAGTCAGGGGTGTTCTGTGATGGGGCATTATAGATACCTTTATAATGCATTATAATGGTTGGTATAAGCATTTGGGATGCTTTGTACTGCATTATTAAGGTATCTATAGTGCATTATAGAGGAGAGCTTCATAAGGCAGTCATAATGCATAATAAACATGGTTATAATGTGTTATGCCTTTTAATATTTATAGGCATGTTTATTATGTTTTATGAATGTATTGTTATTTGTTAAAGATAATTACTAAAAATTACTAAAAACATGGCCTTAAGTAAAGTGTTACCGAAAATATTCTATTGCATGTGATAAATATTAAACTTATGTAATTATGGGGGAAACATTTTTAATGGACCCACAGTGTTACAGTATAAACAGTTGGAACATTGAAGGATTTTTTTTCTTGAACTATGCCAATTAATCTCTTTTAATTACCCTTTAACATTCATTCTAATGAATGTTCCTTTCATTTAGCTGAAAAGCACGATGTAATTTATTTACTATAAATTATAGGGCCAAATATTACGGAGGAAAGTAATTAGTTTTGTACCTTTTCTAATTATCAATAAGTAATATGTGCATTTTCCTTCCTGGAATGATTGTTGCATAATAATAAGAAAATGTGAGAATGAACAAATAAAACGACCAAAAATCGCCATTCAGTGACTTTGAAGGGCTAACATCAGAGATAAGAAAACTGAGAAACGGCTTGAAAGAGAATGCCATTCTCAAGCTGTAACTCAGCGAGATGATCATGGCTCCATTTTACGACCCCTTAGAAAGCTTTCAGGAGCTTGTGTCTTACAGAGGTGGCTTTGACCTTTCAGTAAGTAGCTCTTCTGGTGAAGTTGTTTTTCAACTTCGACACTTTTGGGGAAAATGAGCTGTAGTAGAGGATTTGCTGTTGTTTTGTTTGATATATATCAGTGGCAGCTGGTGGGTAAAAAAAAAATGTAAGAAGGTAAGAAGGTAATACATTTTACGTTACAACAATATTGAATTTCTCCAAAGAAGAGAGAATATTGTAGTAATGACTTATTTCAAAGTTACTTGTCTCTCAAAAATAGAGGAGCGCTTCTATTTTAATATATATAATATAAATTCACAGTGTTGTTTGATAGTATATGCTTCACACATCCATCTAACGATCTTATTAAGCAAAGAAAAAAAATGTTTTTACATTTGTATTCATTAACAAGACACCTTTATGGAAGAAAAGTTCATATGTAATTGTGTAAATTTTATGTGTTGCCAGATACTCTTTACAAGCCATGGCTACAAGCAGACATTTTCTTCAGGTGCACATCAATCTCTTATATCTTCCTTTTTCTTTTTTCCCCCATTGCTACATGTAGGGCTGTTCAACTGCTCCGCATTTGTGGGCCCTCTCAAAATATTTCTACTGGGCTGACGCTTAGACTTTGAATCAGCAGTTACTGAAGAAAATTGCATCTTCTTAATCTTTCCTTCATTATCTGGAATATTTGTGTTAAATATCATACTGAAACATTGTGTCAAGGGCATTACCTGCAAAATATATTGGCATGATTAGGAATTCATGCTTCCCTCACTAATGACAATTCTTACAATTCCAAAGGCTAAGAGCAGGTCTGAACCAATCCCAACCATTCCTGAGATCGTAGGCACATGTGGGCTACTTTGGCATTAGGTTGGAATATTTCTTTTTTCTTTTCTTTCCTTTGATATGACATGTTGCGGTTATAATTGAATTTTAATTAATTGAATTTTTATATAGTAGCCTTCCTACCACTGATGTCACAAGGAAAAAGTTAATGCCATGTTTTTAGTAATTTATAAACGCATTCATACTGCATTATAATGCATTCATAAAGCATTATATACACGACCTATTTCTAAAATTATCTTACAGCAATGTTTATTATGCATTATGAATGCTTTATGAAGCTCTCATCTTGAATGCACGATAAATACCTTTATAATGCATTACAAAGCATGCTTATACCGACCATTATAATGCATTATAAAGGTATCTATAGTGCATTATAGATGAGAGCTTCATAAAGCATTCAAATTGCATAAAACACACTGCCATAATGTGTTTTGCCTTTTGATAAATATTTATAGACATGTTTATAATGCTTTATGAATGCATTATTGCTTCTTATGAATGTGCATATAAATTACTAAAACCATGGCCTTAAGTAAAGTAGTGCTAACTGACATAACAGGCAATGGTAGCATTAGTAAAAATGGCTAGTGAACAAAAGTCAAAAGACAACAAAGCAGATGAAACAAAACTCCCTGGTATGATACCAGGGATTCTAAGTCAACTGGTTGCCCCACTCCCCCCGCAGGGAATTCTAACAATTAACAGGCTAAGAAAATCATGTTGTTCTTTAGTGCTACTGTCAGATCTGTAGGTCATCATGCCATCTTCACTCCCCTATTGACCACCAGTTCCGTCTGTGGTTTCCCACATCCAGTTGATGTCCGCCCCAGGCATTGTGTATCCAGTCATGTGGGGAGGAGAGTATCACAACAGGTCAATGCACATGCTAAAATGTGACTGACAAAAGCTAGGATAATGCCAAAATGGTGCACGGGTATGATGATGTTATAATGGCGTACAGTTACACCAGCAACTTTAGTTAAGGTAGGATATAGTAGTAGGTTTTCAGTCTGGATTTAAGTACTGAGACCTAGGGGATATCCCACATTATGCAGGCATACAACATATGCCTTTGTTTGGTGATCTCAGTGTACGTTCTGGATTGTTCATGTTAATCAGTTCAGTTTAATGAGTGCCTAATAAGTATGCAGTAGAATTTTTACGTCCATTCTGTACTTAACTGGAAGCCAGTGGAGAGCCATTAGAATAGATGGTGTATGGTTGTATTTTCTTCTACCAGTTACAGGTCTTTCTACTCAATTTTGCATCTGCTCTAGCAAAGACAGTGTGTCTCCCTGACAGCAGAGTATTACAGAAATTAATTTTTCTCTAACTTAGAAAGTACCTCAATTTAGCAATATTTATAACATATTGCAAATTACAAAATGTTTTTAACCTTCCTTAAAGAATTTGAGAGATGGCAATTTAACTGGAGAACAACTATGACCCCAGTACCTATCCCTGTGGCATATCACTGATGCAGTTGTCTTACTAGATATCCGAACAGATTCGTTCTGGTCAGGGCCGGCATGCCCCCTGCCCCCTGCCCCAGCCTGGGCTGAGAATGCAGGGTCTGTTTATGGTTGTTTACATAGGTGAACCACAGTTCTGTGCTAACTAATCTTACGCTCCAGCTGATTTTGCACAATTTTATGGTTAACAGTGTCAAAATCAGCTATAAGATGTTAGAGCACGGGTACTATTTCATTCTCTACATCAGAAAATAATAACACAAGATTTATAAGTCTGGTTAAAGCTGTTTCAGTGCTGTGATTTTGGCAGAAGCCTCACTGAAACTTGTATTGTATATTTATTGTACAATATAGTACATGGTTGGTGTCCTGGTACCTTAGGAGTTGGACAGCATCTATTTTCTCATGGAATATTGAGAGAAAAGGAACATTTGGAACAGACCTGCTATTGTGTTTGTATTCATAAGCACTGGTCTGATTACAGCCATTTGAATTCCAGGACAATACCTGAATACAGTTTACTTTAAGCTGTAATCTATAATGCACTATAAATACCTTCATAATGCATTATAATGGTCGGTATACAAATGAATAAAGCATTACAGCATTTTCTTTTGACAGTCATAATTGATTATGACAGTCATTATTGATTATAATACTTCAAAAGCTCCCATGAAGCTCTCATTTATAATGCACTGTAGATAGCTTCATATTGCTTTATAATGCTTGGTATAAGCGTTAAGGATACTTTGCACTGCATTATAAAGGTATCTATAGTGCATTATAGATGAGAGCTTCATAAAGCATTTACAATGCATAATAAAAATGGCTATACTGTATTATGGCTTTTTACAAATATTTTTAAAGCTTAATGGATGCTTTATTGTGTGTTATGAATGGGCTCATAGATTCCTATAGAGATGTCGTTCATAGAAAGTGTTATTGTCATTATTTTAAGTATTGGTCCTATGAGTGCTTCCAGAGATACCCACGAAGTAATTTGGGGTAGTACGATACAGTGTGTGGATTTTGTGGGTTTTGTTTTTAATTCTAGCTTGCTAACAAGGTGGAAGTTGCTGAAAGTGTGTATGCATTCTCTCAACATTCAGAATGCTTTGAAATGCAATATTTGTTGACTAAATTTAAATTCAAATGTTAATTTTGCTATTAAAGAATTGTTACTGCTAAAATGAGAAGCCACCGTAGTTGACAGACTGACAAGCATTTTGGAAAGGTTACCTAATGTTCTGAAAAGGAAGGGCGAGTTATTATCATTAATAATAACCTGAGAGCCGTAGACTGAATTGTGCATGATTCCCATCCGGACTAGAACACCTGCAGTTTAGTTGTTCTTCATCTGCATACAAATTTGCAGCACTCCAGTTTAAAAGTATGTGTGTGCTTATCAAACCATGGTGTTTAGTAGTTTTGGCAACTTTTATTTTTAGAGCAGTTATTTTATGCTGGCCCTGTGCAGTACTATATTTTAGTTTTTTGTTAACATTGTTACTGCAGGTAAATGTGAGATTATTTATTAAGATGTTGTTAAACTTTTAAAAAGCCCTGCTATTGAGGTGTTGGTGTCACAAAAGTATTTTAATAGAGACTGAGAGTAAGTGCAGGTTTTAAATAATCTAAAAATTAACAGAGAAGGACTAATCTATGGGAGAGATGATCACATTTGGGAAATGAACTCCAGGAGTCAAAATCAGGTCTAACGTGGGGTTCTACATGCGAGTTGCCCTAGTTACATACTGCTGGAATCTCATTTAATCAAGATATCAAGAAAGACAGAGAACTGTTACCAGTTATATCATTATCAACATCAGTATCTGTGTTAAAACACTTAATACTACAATTTCTTCAAAATTAACAGCTAATTGGTGCTCATCGTCTGTGGTCCCAGAGGTCAGTATATTAAGAGAGTAGTTGTTACAAATCAAATCTGATATGAAGCATCTGTTCTTCAAATAGCGGACATTTACTTACAGTTTTCAATTCTCCGTTTGTTTCCTTGAAGACGCCTGCCAGCCTCCTCCACACCCTTGGCTGTGGGATACATATATAAGTAAAGCCAGTGAGTGAGGCTTTAACCAAGGGTACGCTATTGGTTGGTGGTTCAAGACACACACATCTAGTATCATTACTAAGAAGTAACAAGTTACTCATGTAAATGTAATGGGGATCATTTATAGAGCAACCCGTAGTGGAACATTTGACATTTAGTCTAAGTGTTTGGTTGCTATTTTCTGATACTATTCAATTATAAATGGCTCTGCAATTTATAGGATTGCTCATTGTTGAGGACTGATTGGTGCTCTGATTAGTCATATGGGCAATCTGATTGCCATGTTCTTTAATAACATCAATAACACTAATGATGCAGAACATCTCAGTTGTAAAAATCAAGCCATTCACAAACATCAGCTCATTGCTTAATAAAGATTAGACTACAGTAAGCACATTACTTCTTTAACCAGAGGTTTAGGAAGTGTAGTCCACAATAGGATACATTCCCTCTATAACGGATTGTTATGGGACCAAAGATTACTACGTTCTGGCATTTTCTTTAAGCAGTTTTACACATCAACTTAAATGTCCTTTTTAATAGCTCAGATTGTTGGGGTCATTAGCCTCCAGTGTGGACAACCAAGGTGGAGATTTTACTGCTGGAAAATGAGCCTAGTTTAGCTTCAAAGTTAGAGACCCAGGACCAGGGAAAACATTTAACTGAAACCACTGATTTATAATGGTTAAGGATCGTAACATTCCTAACTACCAAGTCACCAATGGTGAGCGCATTATCCAAATTAACAGGCATGCTGTTTTTGATTTAAACTGGTGACTAGTGTGCAGGAGGTCTTCTCATTGAGCTTTTATATCCCAACGTGATACGTAAAGACGTGCTAATGTGAGCCCTTTCCTCCAGCCTTACAATAACTAAACATTTCTTTAGGTTTTTTTTTTTTGGTCAAAGTGACATATAATTGAGAAAGTAGGGTCAGCCAATCTCTGGAGCAGCTGGACTTGCTCATGATCCCAACAGTGAAATTACTCCTCACCCATAGAGACACACACCTGCCTAATATTTCTGATATTTAAAGTTATCCTTAGAAATGTAACCGCTTATTTCACATTAGTCTTTAGCCATTACGTTGCTTTCCAAAGTGACATAAAAGAGAGGAAAGCGTGGGGTCAAACAGCAGGGTCAGCAAGCATGCAACAACCCCGGAGCTGTGGGAATTAACGGCCTTTCTCAATGGTGATATGAATTGCTCTGTCAGCTATTGGATTTGACCCCTTGACCTTTCAGACATTGGCACACAGCCATAACCCATCGAACTCAATACCACCTAGATACAGACACTACAAATGTCTGTTTTAGACTCACCTGTCCAGATAACATTATTCCACAAATCAACAATATCCTCCAGTTGGCCGTTTGTAAACTTAAGAAGAGCAATCGTGTTTTTTTTTTTTTTTACTTTGACTTATGGTTGTCCCATAAATGCCATTTAGCTTGTTATACTGGTCACAGAATATGGACATCAGCAACAACATGCAAAAGCCAGCAAAAGATTTCATGAAGTCTTAGGGTTAACTGTTGAATAATTGTTCAAGATGCTCACTGCGGTCTTAAATTTTTGCCATGATTGTACTGAGAAACCCCTAAGTATTTTGCAGTTATTTTATAATGCAGTCAGATAACTTTACATGAGAGTCCTCTGAGATGTCTTAATCATACAAAACTAATTTACCTTTAGGTAAATTTTGGAACAGACTGATATTTGACTCACTGATTGGTTACCTTGACAACCAAAGAGACAAATTTTTAACACTTATCTGATTGACACAAATAAGGAATCTTATCATATATATATATTTTTTTTTGCACAGACAATGATTCTTATTGGCAATTCTCTATACAACTATGCATGCTTATTCCTGTAACCAACAAGGTACAGTGCATGGCTCATCAAACCTCCTAGGATTACAGAACTGCAATGTTGGAGAATCCAAAAAACATAGGATACTGAAATACTTATGCTTGATACTAATCATACACATCTATCTTCATCCACAATGAATATCTAGGAGTTTAGCTTTTAGATTTCTAAATCAAGTTTTATGCAGGGAACATGGAATTAAAAACAAACAAACATAGAACTGGCAAAAACAGGCCTCAAGGATTCCAGAGCAGATTGTATCAGAGCTGCTACATGATCATAGAATATTGTTCATCCTTCGTCCAAATCATTATAAAGAAAAACGAAATGTACAATAATTGTCAGCTGCTGGTCATATTTTCGCAATCGCATTTAATTATGGACTCTCATAAACAAAGTGTCGTTTGTAATATGTTTGTAGTACAAACGTGCAATTCACTCAGGAGCCATGAATGTTTAAACAGAGTGGATACAGTGTTGTTAGAAAGTAATAAAAAAGAACACCTGCAAATAATTGCATGCTGCGCATTGCATGTCGATGGAAAAATGGACTCTGACAACCCGGTTTTGTTTTCACTCTAGCTACCATCTTTACAGCTGTCAGGATTCGTGAATGTGCTCCTTGCCTTTTTTATTGCCTGTCCGGAATAAGAGATGCCAATGTTCTCTTGTATTAAATGTAAAATGTGCCTCATCTCTTGGGGATGATCTTAAATTTGGTCATCATTCAGTGCTACAATAAAGAGGGGAATCGGAAAGAACGAAAAAGAAAAAATGCAAGATCATTAACCTCTTCAGTCTGTTATTTAAGCTTTGGCAGGGATCTTAACCTTTTTCATTGTTTGTTTTTGAACACACTACATCAAAAATTATTAATTAATTCAGGATAATTTTGTGTTTCAATAGCAAATAGCTTCCTGTGATAGACCTGTGACCTGTGCTGCCTAGGTTTACACCATACGAAACATTCCAAAGTCAGGAAAAACACTTATTTTGTAATACTTATAAACTGATATTATACTTATATGAATCATTATATGATACACTCATAGCCGAACTTTGAAATAGCGAGCTATTTAGAATTAAGTATTATTTACAGCTCAATATTTTACTAATTTAATGCAGAAATTCAGGTTAGAAATAGCACTGCAGAGTTCGGGATAAGGAAACCTTCAACTAGGAGACAACATGTTACATATGAAATTTGAAATTATACATAAACCATCAATATATGATTTTTTCCATATGGAAAAATGGAAGAAAACTCGTTGTTTGGATGGTAGAAGATATGCGTTTAATTCAGTTTCTGTAAACATCAGGCATATTTCCTCAAAGGCATTAAATATTAAGTATATATTATGATGGAAGCCATTTATTTAAAGAATGTGATGAAATTCGGCTCTTTGGATGTGGCTTATTTATTTATCAATCACCACGTGCACAAAACACAGACACCTCTACCAATGATCATGACTTCAGCATAATTATATGCTCCGATATGTATTTGTTGTTCAGTGATCAAATTTGGCAGGCTGTCGAAAACCGTACGTGCATGCAGATAGTGTTTAAATGCTCTAAGAGATATTGGAACAGCCCCGAAATGCAAACGACCAGGGAGTCTCACGCCTGGTCTTAGGGTCCTCGCGGGAACGCTGGTCTTTTTTCCCAGCTGAGCTCTTAATTAATTATGCTTCACTGAGCTGAATCCTAAATGTGATTCTGGCAAGTGAAATGTGTCTTCATGCATGTTTGTTATGCAAAAATAAAAATAAAGTTGCGTTACCATTGTACCTTTTATTGTAAGATACAAAAATGCAGCTTTGGCTGAATATTAATTCTTTTACTTTTATCGGGATAATTATCCCTTAAAATATTTTTCAAAGGCCTTTCAATCGTCTTTAATAGATGCAGCATCTGTTACCACAGCATGATGATGGTGAAATTCTCCCTTTCTCGTGCCTCCACACTGCAGACTGGATGCCAGCTTCGGCCTCGTGCCCGTGGAGTTTGCCGAACCCATCAGTGATTCTGTGACTTTCCACCCACAGCCCGGATACATGCAGATCAGGTGAAATTCCTCTAAAACGGCACCGGTGGCTGCAGACTGCCAAACTCCCCAAGGTATCCTCGCTCCTATTCTCAATCCCTATGCTTTCCAGCATAAGCCCTAAATCACTACAGCCGTGATTGGAACAGCTACTGAAGACAGATTGAAGAAAAAAAAAAAAACATAAGTGAGGTGTACAGTCCAAGGAATGAATGAAAAAAAATACAACACATATCTTCTTAAATTAAGACCAAAGGACCCCTGTTTTGTTGCCACGCCTGTGTAATTAATGAGATTTACATAAAGTCTGTGAAGTCTGTAAAGCATATTTACATAAAAAAAATCTTGAAAGTGTTACCCTTACTTGTTTTACTTCATTTTAACGATACTTGAATAATCTTCTGGTGTGTTTCCTTGTTCCAGAGCCATCTAAGTAATTATATCTAAGAATTTAATAAATTGTGTTAATTGCACTTGGAGCTGAATCATTATTTTAAAGGCCGAGTTAAGAAATTTAATTTCATTCAGCGATATGGATCAAAAAAGATCCCTCCAGAACTTTCCATTGATGTCAAAATCACAACTCAACCAACAGCTTGTTCACATCCAAATTAAAGTCCAGCTGGAACCAAACTCTGTATGCAAATGGCTACTAAAAGACCAGGGCAGCGACGCGCCAATGTGTGCGACTGCTACACATCAGACGACAAGTGAAAGTATGAAGAGTCACAAACAGTTTAATACCAGAGACCCGTTTCTTTGAGAATCACTGCACAAGCCAGTATCCACAAACAATGGCAGCTTTACAAGATGAGAATTGCAATATAAAAAAAGAATAACAATAATAAAAAGTTAACAAAACAAGCTTATTCCTTTAGCGTTTGTTGAGAGGGGGCATTACATTTCACATCTCTTGTAAACATCACATTGTACAAATGAAACAATGACTTGCCAAACAATATTGTTCACAAATATACCATGAATTAGCTATTTACTTGTGCTGTGTGTGATTCTGACAAGCATCATGACAATTTATAAATGAATGAGTTTATACATTTATTTGTTCTTAGTTGATATTTTTGACAAATACATTTTAATTTCAAAAAGAATTTGGGAAGCTGCATGTAGTGTGTGTATTTATGCATGCATGAGTATAAGGAGAATACAGCTAAAAGCATTTGTTGGCAGCAATATAGATACAGGGTATGAGTTATTGACCTACATCTGTTATTCACCTGACTATATCTGATTTTTTTTTTTTTTTTTGCTTTTTAAAGAATTTTGTAATCTGAAAAGCCAAGATGAATATGTAGAAATCATTCATTCATATCATAACTACAAACATCGATGTATTAATAACTGCATATTTGTCACTAACCTCTTAATCCTGAAAATGATTCATTTACGTCTCCCTTCCTTGGACGCAGTATTATCCTTCCAAAAAATTACATGATGGACGCCCCAAAAGAACCACCATAAAAAGCAAAACATGGGTATTTTACATTAAAAAGTACCTTAAGTCATAAACCATCCCTAATTTAGAAAATGACGTCGATTACACCTGATTAGCGGCTAAGCAACTGTAATCGTGACAAATTTTAATGGCTAATGGAACCAAATGATGGAAAAATGTCAGACGCCGTTGTGAGAAATGTTACAGGGAAAATGGCTGACATTAGCAGCTACTTATGGAACAGAATTGGCCTGACCATACCAGCAAGGATCTTTGGCACCTGCACGGAGATGATCTCAGATATCATTTCTGGAAAAGTGACCTTTGATGGGAGCGACTGCGCCTGCACAAAGAGGTCAAACGTGAACTGCTGGAGCTTCCTCACAATCTGTATGTGCAAAGAGAGAACAGGCTGAAATTAATATGAATATTCATGACAGTTTAGCAAATCCTCATCATCCAAGGTGACTCCTTTGTTTATATGTTTCAGTGCTGATTCAAGACAGGCATTTGCCAAGCTACGAACAAGATCCATTACCTAAGCCTGTCTTAAAGTCAAAGGTGAAATAAGTCGGAAAAATAATAATTCAATACATAATGATAATTATACAGTAATAATAAAAGTAACTGCATACAGTTTTCACAAGCATCACAAAGTAGTGCATGCATTCATTATTACAAACCACTGTAGTAAACCCAAATTTTAAAATAATAGGCTTTATGGCAGTCTGTTCCTAAGTATGGGTTGTCCGTAAATCAGACATTCTTAACCTGGGGGCTGCCTGTAATCTGCTTATTGTTTTACTGTTGCAGCATCTTAAGGGTTAAACAAGATGTATCCAAGCCTGGAACTTGATTGGAAAATTGTTTTGTAAAAAAAAAAAAATGATACTGGCAACTGAGGTGGGCAGATTGTTACCGGTTGAAGGGAATCCATGAGTCTGGTGAGCTGGAGAAATCTCTCAGGGCAGTTGACCTTGTTCCTGTAGCTCACGAGGCGATCCAGCTCATTAATGTACGTCATCCGTAGTTCGTCAAAATACTTCTGACTTTTGAGACCCTCCACTGGAACTGTGGAGAGTTATTGAAATGCTCAGCCTTCCTATATACCCAGTAAATGAACTCCTGTAAGTTAAGGGTAAGACTACGGCCTCTATACTCACTGATGCTAAACAGAATGAGGGCCTTCATACAGAGATACTCCTCCTGAGTGACCTGGAGCAGGTCAAATTCCTGGGCGAGGTGCTTCATCCGGACGCAGTGCTCATACATGCTGGAGACGTGCATTCGCCGGCTGGACAGAGGGAGAGGGATGAGGGTTGCTTAGACGAAGGCTCAAAGTAGAGGAAGACAACAGGAGAGGGTCAGACACAGGGTCACCTGCCTCTGATACCACACTGAAAAGGCCAATGTGTTCACTGCTACTCCCGTCTGGTTATGAATGTACTGTCAATTTTCTCATAACATTCCACAATAAACTGAAAAACTCTGCTGCATGTGACTCATTCCCGGACTAAATGCACAGAAATAAATGGTGACTAGAGAATTTATGTGCATATTAGAAATAATCTAGAAGTAAATAAATCCATTGTTAATAAAATTAATTTACTTACATATATACTACTTTTTAAACTTAAAGTTATAGCATAATACATCATGAATTGTTTGCTTTGGTTAATTTTAAGGCTGATCTCAGTATACTCTATCCTCTCCTCCTGGTACCAATCATTGCATTATACAGAGACAAGACAGCCATTGCCCCTTACAATGCATTACAACGAGAAAAAAAATAATAATAAAAAATTCACATCTGTTGACCTAAATTAAACAGAATAGAGTGGTCTAGAGTGAATTCATTTGAAATATGCAGTGTTGAAATTGCTGGCTCGATACTCTGGGAACTCATCAGAGAATATCAGTCCAACGCAAGGATAGCCCTACAAAGTAAAACTGCACAATGATAAACAATGTTGTACTTAAAGTATTTAACTTCAATAACGTAACTTAATTGTTCCCGTGAGGGGGGGGGGGACTCTCTAAGGGGCTCGAAACAGAAACAAGGATTACCTTGAAAGCTTTTGAAATATAAATAAATAAAAGCACTAATAAAAATAAATACAAGAACTGTTGGCAGGAAAAGCTTCAGCTGGAAGATTCCTAGTTTATGGAACCATCTGCCCCATCGTAAGGGACGCCCCCTCGTCACAGTTTTAAGACCTAGACTGAGTGCCTATTATTTCAGTCTAGGATACTCTAAGCTATTTATAACCCAGCTTAACTGAAATACCGCTGCAGGTGCTGCTGTACGTGGTAGATGGCGGCTCTATATACGGCTGCTATAGTGGGTATCAGTGCTGACTTACTACATTTCCGTCCAGTGCCCTGTGATTGGGTACCGTTTCCATCCAGGGCGCACGCCAGTGAGCGTCAGCTGAGGCCTCCAGGCTGATGTCGGACACATGCAGTGACATAATAGGCCGACCTGCCAACCATCATTGGCTGTCCTGACAATGAGTTGAGCAAAACAGCTCCTCTCTCCACCAAACTTTAGTTCTAAAGACACCTACACGTTTATTCTGGCTCAGTTGGAACAACCAGTGGGAGCTGTACAATAAGGCGGACTGGAAATGTGGTGGACTGGAAATGTGGTGGACTGGAAATGTGGTGGACTGGAACTTTCGTAGCTTTTGTTTTCCCCAAAAATATTCTTGACAGATTTTTACTGCTTTACCTTTAACTTTAACATTTGCTATGTTTATCTATAATTCACTTTTCACTGGATTCCTCTCAAGCACGTTGGAAGTGAACTGAAATCGGCGGAGTGAATATACTTACTCATTAAACACAAGGTCAGGTGCAAAGTATAGCATGCGGGCATTCACGTTCTTGTAAGACCTCCAGCCCAGGGCAAACACCATCACTCCCATCCAGGAGTGCTGAATGACAGTCATCTGATCGTCCACATGCAAATTTGGGAAACCTGAAAAATCGCACATTTACATTTACATATTTAGCGGACGCTTTTGTCCAAAGTGACGGACAAATAGCACATTGGAAACATTCATGCTGGCAAGGAGTCAACTAGGCATGAGTGCAGCTAGACTGAGCTTCCAGTGAATTCCCAGATACAAGTGTGAGCAGTATTGGAGAAGGAGTTATACAACAACTACACTAATAAATACTACAGTGGCTTGAAAATGGCTTTAAAATAGTTACTGTACATACAAATGGTCCAAGGGTGTTCTCAAACCAATGATAAAATCCTTTTGCTAGAAGACAAAGAAATCTAAATGCAATTCCCAATTTAGAAACTACTACAAAATGTTTATGATCGAAAAATCGTTAGTGCCTGTTTTTAACACAATGCAACACAAATTCCCGCCACAAAAGCAGTTCACATGAAATCACAGCCGTGTGCCATAGCTGCGGGCGAGTTTTAATCGACAGATGCCACAGCCCGCTGCCTTCATTTAAGTTCTAATCCGAGCTGAAAGATGAGGCTGGAAAGCGCAGACATTAATTTTAAAAACCTCCCCCTAGTCTTAGTCCACTTGGAGAGGGACAATAGACTGCTGAAAAGAACATAATATTCAGCGAATGAAAATAAATGAATCGCTGGTGGGACTGAAAAAACAGACCTATGTTTTCAATCATCAAGACATCAGTGACCAGCGGAGACCAGTTTCCGTAACATTACAATCAATATCTATTTAACACATCTTTTCACTCAGTTTCAATACCTATTTGCACAATCCTTCCCACCTGATAAGGCTTTTTGTTTTATGTCCATAGATGCCTTGTGTTTATACGTCTTGCATATTTATATTCTACTTGTTACTTGTTTTTGCACTATGACCAATGAGGGATGATATTTCATCTCAGTGAATGACGCGTCATAGAGCTCAGTCGACAATAAAGTTACTTTGACTTTGACGTAGCTGTAAAAGCTAGCTACCTAAGTGCTAATGAAATAGCAGCATCATCAAAACTGTGCTCTCATGGTGAATTATGAAGAAAAACAAGCTCAAAGCTTTTTGTCAATCTCGGAGAAGATATGAGGTTACAGGCAATGAATAGCTGGTGATTAAAAGCCGCACTGAGGAACAGCCATAGGGCTTCCTTATTGCAACTGCAACTGCAAGCACATGAAGTACTGTTACCAGATATTTTTAATCCTGCATTATACTGGTAATGGTCTTTGGATATGCCCCAATTAAGTTTTCCAACTGTTCATGTAGGTAGGTTAACTGGAGGTGTGAATGAAAGGGCAGAATGAAAAATGATTGGTTCAGAGAGAAAACCAATCAGATTGTAGAGGAGGTGGGTCCAAGGAACTAGAGGAGGCAGGGCCAACCAATCAGATGTCTTGGTTCTACCTCCTCTAGTTGCTTGGTAAGTAAAACTCCCATGAGCCACATTTTTGCTCCCTCCCAGCTCCCGGAGCAAAAACGTGGATTGTCTGCAAGTCCCCGAGGACCAGGTTGGGAAGCACTGCTATAATGTATTAGCCATCCTACCTGGCATCCCCTTGACCCATTTAACAACTTTGACAAGCTGTCTCTCCCCCAGTTCATTGAGGCTGGAAAGGAGAGAGGCCGCAGAGTCCGGCTGGCCATGATCGTGTCCGGCGTTCACCACGGCTGGCTCGATGTTCTGAAGGATGTTAATAAACATCTGCTCGGAGTGGAAGTTGAGGGCAGACTTGGGAGAGACGTAGGGAACGGCATCAGCCAAGCTCTGACTTGGAGGATCATCTGGAGATGTCAGCTGCCCAATCTTCTTCAGCTTGCGAGCTTCAATCCATTTAAAGTACGAAGAGCCACCATAATGAAAGAGAAAAAATGTAACTAAGACATAGGAATAGTCCTAATCTATAAAGCTTCATGTTGGGAGAAATAGCACTTTACAGACAAAATGAGAAACACATTTTCACTTGCGATTTTCTGCTGCAGTTACTCTACACAAATTATAAATTCTAACTCTGCAATTATATGTTATTCTCTTGTGAAATATTCATTTTTTAGTAGTCATTCATGTTTTACTAGGTAAAATATTTTTTTTTCACATAAATGATATATTTAAAAAATTAATCTGATCAATTTATTCCCGTTTACCTTAAGAATTCTTAATTGTACAATTTTTTGGTATGTAACACAACTAATACTGTCAATGCTTTAATGATCTTAGCAACCAACTTTGCAGTAATGTTTGTTTTCATTTTTAGTGCTTCCCTGAGGAATTTTGTGGATGCAAAGTTGTTGAGCCATTAAAAGCACTACAAAGAAATACCGCAAACTCCGAAGCCAGCTCTAGATGACAGTAATAAAATCATGGTTAATAGCTTTTTCCAGGAACATAAGGGGTGCTTCTCTGCATTAATGGCAGAGGTAACCATTATTTTATTCTAGCCAGCCAGTTTGCTGTAATTAAGAGTACTCACAAAAAAAAAAAATTCAGATGAATTTTTATCCAGACTAAGCAATGGATGCGTTACCTACATTAACAAAATGCTTTCACGTTAGCATACAGTTAATTTATCGTTCATAAAAATGCCTAGCATTGGCTTGGGACAGTGCTGCATGTGTAGCTATTTTCCCCCAAACACAAACTGTGTTAATTTAATAACTGCAGGCATAAGCAGCAGTATCTGACGCCAGACAGGACTCAATTTCCTCCAAAACCCAAAATCAGCCTTTCCCAGGAATTAAAATTTTTAAGATGTATTGATTTCATACTTGCTGCGGAGCACGACACACATTAAATTTACCACTAGATGCATTAACTGTCACCCTCAACCAAAGGTGCATGTGTGTGTGCGCGTGCGTGTGCGGATTAGGTTTATATTACATCGTGCGGACCAAAAGTCTCCTACAATGTAATAAAAACCTGTTATTTTGATGTTGCGGGGAACATTTTTCAGGTCCCCACAAATATTTTCGAATGCAATCAAAAATCTAAAAAGGTCGTCATGTTGGGATTAAAGTTTTGGAGAGCTTAAAGTTTTGTGTGTGTGTGTGTGTGTGTGTGTGTGTGTGTATCTATCTTGTGGCGACAGCTCGTAACGCACAACACTCACATAAAGAGTTAAGCGTCATCACGGCCGTGACTTTCCTATTTCCACCTTAGCACGTTTTTTTCACTCCCTGTCATTGGCAATCATTCTTACTGATTTAAAACGCAGCTTAAGGTGCATAAGAAAATGAGGGTGGGTGTAAGTAATGAGGTGAAAATCCAGAACTTTGCGGGGGGGACTTTGATAAGTGGGAAAACTTTAAAAGCTACTGAACTCCTAATTTTCAGGCTTTATTTCTAAGATATTAAAATGGAAAGTTAATTTAGAACCATTAAAAGCAGTGCATTTCTGAGGTAACCATGCCTTTTATTTAAGAAGTACGTCTTTGCATATAAAACAAAAGCTCGCTGGGGAATCTGCACTCCTCATCTCTGCAAGCTATTTTAATCAGGATTTATATAATAAAGTGAATTAAGGCTTTTTTTACGATCAGCTTTTAGCACAGCAAACATTAACAATCTTGAACAATAAGGCCATATTTAAAAATGTTGATAAGTATAAATCAAAAAATATTTTTCCTTTTAACAAAATTAAACCAAGTGCAATGCTTGAGGACGCAAAAGGTCACCTCTGAAACTAATTTTAAGCAGAAATGTCTTGATAATTCAGCTGAAGTGCATCTTAATACTTTCTATACATGAATCATCTATTGAAAAATTCAGCCAATGACATGATCAAAAGAGCATAGTTCACCTCTACAAGGACACACTGTTCCACTACCGTTTCCCCCTACAGCTTTATGGCGGTAAGGATTCCTGTCAGGGACAATCTGCGCATTACGCCACATTTTCCCCTTCTGTCTGTCTACGACCAAGGGTAAATTACAAGCATTTTGGACGCCTTAATTCATGTTCCACTTTAATACACTTTCATTTTTCACCTATTTGCGGAATGGCACAATTTTCACAGTCAGCAGGATGAAGTTGAAGAACATGAAAATTGAGCCCGGGACTAAAATTGTTCTGTTGCATATCCATCCTGGGACCTAATGTGATACAGGTCTGGGGAAATTGTAAAGGAGAGTGAATGGCGTCTGGCAAGAATTTTGTATGAAAGAGTATGTAAATTTATTTTTGAAACTGACATACTTCAAAAGCAAAAAATTCAGCATGATAAGTACAAAAAAGGATTTAATGACTGACAAAAAATTATGTAAAATGAATGTCGATTATTTACAGGTGATTGAGAAAGACACTGGCAGAACTGAGTAGTGGTACATTAAAACAACACCTCTGTATGACATCGCTACACAGTAGTGTAAATACCTAACCCCTTAAAGTGTGTTTAACACTAAAACTCAGTAGTGTACTGAAAACAATGATTGATTTTCCTTTATATAATAGTTCCTGGCGACAAACCAGAGAGAACACAAAAAAATGATCTGATTGCGATATTTGAAAGCACAAAAAAATGGAAAATCATTCATAGTAAAAATACGTACCACCACATTTGAAGAACCTACACTTTTTCCAGTGATAAATTACAAAATAA
>JAODJU010000002.1:866752-893266 GCA_026776725.1 Gnathonemus echidnorhynchus | reverse complement strand
GCCCCCCCCCCCCCCCCCCACCCCGTTCTAGTTGATGGTCGTCTTATAACTGCATACGGTGCACAAAATGGCGTGTGTCAGCTGTGAAGGATTGCCCACCCGGTACCGTTAAGGCGCCTTGCACCCCACTGCGGAAACAAAACGCCAAAGCGTCAAAAAAAAAAAAAAATGGAAGTCACACTGTTTACTGTGTCATCGTCAAAGGAAAAAAAAAAAAACGTCAGGAATACCGATGCCAAGAAACAGCGTCACACAAGGGGGTACCTTTGCTGAGTGAGAAGCTGAAACATAACTTCCCAGGCTATAGTTTACCAAGGTACATTATGAACCTCTTTAATTCCACAACTCTAACTAACTAACTGCCATGACTTTGTTCCCCAATTTAGAGTCAGCCTTCCCTAAAATGAGTAATTTGCCTCTTGTAGAATTTATAGATAGAATATACAGGACTTTAAGCTGGTAAGAACACTCAAAGGTCGTCGGTAGAACTACCAGTGTTCTTGCTGCTATGTAACTTTAGCAACTTAGCAACTTCAGCACAAAAAGAAACAAACAAAAAAAAAAAAAACACCAAAACTATTACATGGCTGACACATATCACATGTGCAAATGGTAAATGTATAAAAAATAACATCATGGTAAAGGGTATTTAATAAGCGATCTATGTCTGTTTTAATGACTCAGTATAGCTTATGATGCCTTGTAAAACACTCGCTCACTTTTAATGACCCACACAGAAAACATACATAATGGCGAGCAGGAAAGACATGTGTGTCATAAATAGAAATGTTGTTGACCAAGGTACTACACTTGGAATTAACAGCTGGGTGTCGCTGAATCCACCATCTTAAGAGACGCTAAAATCCATCGAAAATGATGGTGGGAAACTGCTCTAATATCCAGGGCAGGAATCATGCTGTACAGATGTGCAGATTTTAACTGAATATTGTGAAATATCTGTTTATATTTTATGTGATACTAAGTAATGTAATTCACATTACTTATTCAGTACAGTTTCAGAAGTAGCTTAAGATTTTGTTACACACACACACACACAAAAAAAAAAAAAAATCATCTTTACCGACAACAACTAATTTCAAATGCAAACCCAGTTCCTGGTGTACAATAGCTATTATTATTATTATTATTAGTCATTGTTATTGTTATTAATTGTAATAAGAATAATAATACGGGCGTAACAACATGCAATGTTGCTTCTCCAAAACAACCCAAGCTTCCACTGAAGGGTTCACTAAATAATATTTTAAAAGTAGCTAAAACAATAATAAAACGAAATATTTTTGTAAGACAATTCAATGTCACTTCACAACATAAATCATGCTGTAAAAAGGTACCAGAACAGGAATCAGGAAATAAATACCATTACCATAAATAATTCTCATAATAATGTTCCATGCTGTTAGCAAAAAACATTTCATTCTCTTAACATAGTTAAGACTTTTATATGACATCTGGGCTCACATGTAGAGTGTTAGAGTTGCGCATCTAAAGTCTTACATGATATCTGATATTTCTCTCACTCCAAACTTATCACATACCATGTTTTATTTGCAAAACAATTATTAATTATAATTTGCCAGGTACGTTAAAAGACCGAGTTTCCTCTAAACGGGCTTCCAGAATATTGCAGCGCTCATACACGCAAACACACAATATTTCCATCATATTTAAAATGTAAAACATTATTATATAAGAATGTATTAAAACCATACGTTTCTGGGACGGCTGCTATGTGAACGACTCTCGAATGGAAGGTGTGCTTCGAATCCAAGAAAAACGCAATGATAAAAACAATCGAGACAAACCTGCAAACTGCCACCTCCAATTACCATATAAATATGCAATAGTCTCTTGCATTAATCAGACACCAACAGTAGAAAAAAAAAATGCTGGCACTGAAAGGGATAACTACATGATGTAAGTGTCTGTTTCTATGTATCTGAAATTTCTTATTGGACCCACTACCTCCTGCCATGCTGCAATATGCTTTGAAATTGTTGACTGAATTAAAATTTATGTATTATGGCAAGTTTTAAGCCACTACATACCAAAACAAATACTAATCACAAGAGCAATTATAGCACAGAGCTGAGTTTTATGCTGCTGATTTGTACTAGCTTCAAGGCAAAAGACAATAAATCAGTAAATACTGTCAACCATACTGTAGAGGCTGTTTAGTACTAACAGCAGGAATACTACTAAGGAAGAAGTCCTCTAACTCGGTACCTGGCCTACGGTCTGATAAGAATTCATTATATTCTTCATAACTGTACTGACCCAAACCGGAAAGAATTGTAGATATAATTGCATCAATTTGTCTAAATAACAACTTTACTGAGTTACTACAATTGTACAATTTATTAAAATTTTATTATTTGTAGGTAGGAGGTAGTAAACGAAGGCCAGGTAACAGAGAAGCGGAAGATAAATATATTTCAGTGACGCGTGAAGGGGATACAAGATACCACGAGCTACTGAATATTTTATTTGTGAAGTATCTATCTATCTATCTATCTATCTATCTATCTATCTATCTGTCTGTCTAATTCCAATTGTTTGAATAAGTTTTTCATAGCTCTAGGGCCTCCAAGTTAGTTTAAATGCTTTAACAAAATGGCTGTGTGCCTCCTTGATTGTGAAACTGGTAATTAGACTAAATACATTACCTCCTTTTTTAAAATACTGCTACATAAAAAAACATATACAATAATCAGAAGAGAGTGAAAGACAAACATTACTGAGAGAGTATTAAACCTGTTGTTAGTCAATAGTTACGTATGTAAAAATTGCTGACTGTAAAATAGTATGTCTAATATCTATTCAGACTGTAGAAATAATATGGATGTTTTCAAAAAATTGTGCTTTTCAAGACAGAAAATCTTGATACGTCCATTGTATTTAATAGATACCTGCATCTGTATTAATTAAAGTTATGAAAAATAACTATTAGAAAATTAGACATCATGCCAGTTTTAAATTTTTATCAGAAAATAAGCTTTAAAACTATTCAGAAGCAGCAGTAACACTATTTAAAACACAAACAGAAACTCAGGTACATGACCGAATTAGCAAAATTTCATATAACAACAAATACAAACATTTTCTTTAGTAATATACAGCAACTCAGATGCATATTTGCACAAAATTTAAGAAATTAATCGTTTAATTAAACAGAATCTCTCTAATTAAATGTTTAATCTGTGGCCAAATGCTACAGTTCAGTAAGTAATTCTTAGGCATATTACTGCTGTACATATTCTTCCAATCTGAATGTCAAAAATGAAATATCATATGTCTGTCTCGTTACTGAATAAATAATCTTCCCATTGAAAGTGAATGTCGGCAGGTCGTCATTTTTGCCGTGACTACTTCTTGGTGTGGCTGTTGGGTGTTTACCTACGTTTGTGTCACCCTATTCCATGACCATTCATGATCACATGCCCAGAAACAACAACACCGGCTGAGTCACATTTTCAGCAATCGGGTGTATCAGCAAATGAATCTAATACCTGTTTCTCTTAGCACTAAATGTAACAAAGAACCGTGCGGATTGACCCGCCGTACAGCCATTGCTCATATGAGCCGTGATTAGAGTAGTAAAATTCACACAAGCAAATAAATCAGACCTGAAGCTTGGTATCAGAACATAAATTAATCAGCCTGGAAGTGAAACACGCGACTGCATAATGTAACGCAAACACATAAAGGGCATAGACTATAATATGACCAATGGCAAGCACCACAAAACTGATATAAAAACTAGCAATATTACAAATAATGCCTACTGTACTGAGAAAAAGATACATTTCCATTGTCTGGATATCGCATCAAACTTACTCATCCATTTGGCAGACTTAAATGAAACTGGAAATTATTAACTTAAGTTTTAATCTAGATTAACACAGCAAAACAACACGGTCCAACGGAACTTCTTATAACACATTTAACGGTAGCACTACAAGCCGTGTCTGGGTATGGCCTGGGGAACAGACTTAAGCAAAAATATTATTTAAGTAGGCTCAGTCCAGGTCACTTGTGAAACTTTTTGCGTAATTGCAACTGCAAAATATATTTCAAACAAGCATTTTTTTATGGTGTTGCTTTTATGAGCAGTGGATGTAAAAAGAGATTTAATCACAAGCACAGGTGATTTATAATTACTGAATACCACTTAAAACACAGGTTACAAGGTAACTATTCTCTGGACATAATGCTGGGTGCAGAAAACAAGTTAATACTGTCAGGTCTTTTGTATCTTAAGTCCAGAGAAAAGCGTCTAACCTCACCTGGATTTTTAAGAATAGATGCAATACATATGGCACTCCTTAAGACAGTTAAACGGGTTGGGCTAATGAGATATTAAAGAAGTTCAGAACTGCGATCAATCATCAGTTAGCTGTTACAATCGTATGACACTCAAGGAGCAACCAATAGACAAGTAATGGCACCAAATCAGTTTCATGCTCTGCACTCGAAGCAGTCGATTCAAATGTCATTCTTAAGATCAGTGTCAATACCAAGATACAACAGAGAAGAAATAATGAAGGAATCCATCATTGAATTTATTTTTAAAAAATCAATGTTATAACCCATTAAATCACAAGGAACTGGAAATTCACAGGCTCGTAACAGAACAATTCCAACTAAAACATGAAGCAGTTGAAATTATATTACTAGAACACTCTCTGGGTTTATTCCAACTAAGTCTGTAAATAAGCCAACAAACTTTGGAAAATTTATTCAGGAGGTACCTGACCTCAGATGGAAATGCAAAGAAAAAAACTCTGGTAAACTTTTTATATTGTTGGCTGCTAAAAGTAAACTCAAATCATATAAGAACCATTAGTATTTAAAATAATTATTTGATTATAAATACATGTTCATTTCTGCCTAAGAATTTATATGTTGCTCTGGACTGCACGCTTAAGATCTTATACAGGCCTTCTTATCTAATCTATACACATTCTGATAGGTAATATTAGTAAAGCAGATATTTACTTATCTATTTTAATCTCTGATCGCCACAATTTTAAGAGCACACAATAAGAAAGCTTTAATATTCTCAACCTTGGGACTACCCGAAATAGGTATTTTATCTTCTAATTCATTCTTATTGATTCAGAATAACCTGCTCACATGAATATTTATTAAGGCTATGTAAAATTATTAATATAAGATATATTACAAGTGCAGGATACAAATATGTGTCTACATGCAAGGATAAATATATTTTGAACGGGTATTATTTATTTTTAAACCCTCTGATGTCCGTAAATGTAAACGTATCCACTGCGTAGTATCATTCACCTTCACAGATCACGGTATTGTAAAAAAAAAACAAAAAAAAAAAACTTTTAAAAACACTTTCTGAATGAAAAAAAGTGCATTGCTGTTTTGTAGTAAAGACGCGAGCCTCTACATAGTAATCACAGGATGTTATTTGGTAAATGTATGCATTTTTTAATCACTAAATTTTAAGATCTATTATTAAAGGTCTGTTACTACCCACCATTTATAACGCCATAAAATATAAGTAAATTAATTATTACCTGTGGCGTGTATAGGCCTATATTATTTTAAAGTTGCCTAAATATGTCTACATAATACTTTAAAGAATGTTACTTTTTAAACTCTGGTATTTAAATAAATCTGCATACAAAACATGAAAAAATAAAAGCGCAAACATTCTAAATTAGTTACTTTCTTAACCCTCCACTTGTACAAAATGCATACATATATCAAGATACAGAAATACTTATATAGACAAATTAAAACAAGCTGATGGTGTATGAACTATCACTAATATGACAAATAACGGCAGAACTAAATACAGGGCAATGTTTTTGTTTGCTATTTATACGTCTCAATTAATACTCATTCTGAGTTATTAATTTAAGAGCATAATTCAAACCACATTTGAACGACTTCTGAATTTTAATTGACATCTAAAGCGCACAGGCTGCGCTGCTATTTCATTTTATGTACGGATTGAAAAAAATCAACGAAATGAAATTCGTGAGATTCCTACATTATAGACATAAAATAAGTGCAACTTTGAATAAAGTTTGATTCATTGAAAAAAACTGTATATTTCCATTTAACAATTTAAAAGCGCAAGATTAATTTAAAGATGCGGGACATTGAATTATATTGATTGCGTATTTTGTATTCGGCTTTTTCCACTGCAATTTTTCCTTTTATTTTGTATGTTTTTGCAGTATAGGTAGGCTACTTTAGCAAAAGTTTACATTCATCTTAGATAATCCAAAAGGAGATTAATGAGTGATTACCTGAAGTCTGGATAAGGTCCGTCTAGCCTGTCGTTTTTCAAGCAATGGGAGCCGGAGTAGGGAGTCCAGCCGAACATCCCGCCGGGGTACCAGGGCTCATAAGCGGACCTTTTCCGCGCAGCATCCCCTTTCCAGTGCTCGTACGGATTGCAAACGAATGAATTACAGGATCTGTTACCATACTGGTACGCGGCGGGTCTAGGCTGGCCCTTCGGGGCGTCGTAGATCTCGTTACTCGTGTTTTGGAGATCCCAAGGCCCCGGGGGTGTCTTATTTATTTGCTTTGCTGTCATCTTGATGTTGTGGGACAGATTATCGGCGCGACTGTTGTCCAGGTTCTGCTCGAGTTCGTTCGCGAGACTCGGAGACGTATGCGCGACGATAGTTGCGCGGCTGTTGGGGACAACCAGCAGAGCATCGTTTTGATTATAGTTTGCCGCGTTTGTCGGCAGCACCTGGGCGTCGAAGCATGCCCTGTGCATATTAGAGCAATTCAGAAAGAAAGTATCCGTGTTTCTGCAAGTTGAGAATTTGATCTCCGAAAGCATCCCGGGCTGCTCTTCCCATCTGGAGCGGCTTCCCCTTACGTTTTGCAAAGGCATCGCTTCGCAGGGCAACTCGCTTAAATCGGTCGCCTTAAAGATTTCGCCATGCTTATCGCTGTCGCTTAACGTTGTTTCTTGGTGAGTAATGAAGCATTTATAATTTAGCGGGGTACTTGTCCCGTCTTCGGTGTGCTGGTAAGGAGGCACTTCAAATAAATAGGGCTCCTGGCGTTGGTCGTGCTGGAAAGTGGACGCGTGTTCCGCTCCCCGATCGCCCTCGTTTCGCTCCACGTTAAAACCCAGAGACACTGAGACGGCGTTGCACAACTCCCTGGCCGTCTCCGAGATGGTGGTGCAGGCGGACTCGGTTCCGATACTCCCCATGCATGTGTCACCGGGCGATTTAATGTCTTTATGACAGGGCGCTTTAGGCAGAGAGGATCCCTTATGCAAACCGAGGGCGAAGGGACCGCGTACGGTCTCCACACCGTCCATTTCAAGCTTAGTAATCTCTTTTTTGCGATCCAGTCGGATCAGGGAAAAATGGCCCGATTTGGTTTCGGCGTCCAGTACCGTAGAAAAGCAAGAACTCCTGTCTTCTTCCGTCACTGCGCCGTGAGAATCACAGGAGGTCCCATAATGTAATCCGTGTCCCTTGCGGGCTGACTGCATATTAGTTTGTCCGATCTCGCAGGGCTTTTTATCCTGCGAGAAACTGTACCTGGGATGTAAGTCAAAGTCCTCCGGGTCAGCGCTGTTACTCTGAAGCGCAGCTCGTAAGTTATGTAAAACGCTTGGGTAAGGTCCGCGGAAAACAGTGCGTGGGGAGTCACAAACTCCTCCTAACCCGACTGGGATCTCCATAATCCCAAATCAGCGTTATTCCTGATTAATCAGCGGTGATGATATATCAACCCACTGCTAAAGAAAGCCGAACCTAATTTGACCGGTGCACAACACGCACATTTAACCAAATGACATTCGGTGTTAGTAAGTCCTTCCGATTGCTGCGTTACTGTCGGGTGGCTGTCGGGTTATAAAAAAAACAGTTTTATGAATTGCCGAATTTAAGATGCGGAGGGTTTTAAATAAACGCAGTTCGCCGGCGATGCACGTGACGTGGCCAAGGAGAAAGAGAAGGACTTCGAAAAAAAAAACGATAAATCAAGCGCGGTAGTCTGGTGGTGACTTTCAAGCCATTTTACTGAAGCTGGTGCTCAGGGAAATACGGGACATAAAGGTGCCGGATTTCAATGTAATACAATTTTCATAGTCACCCAGGTGGAAAATCAGCATTTTTCAGTGCTGAAATTTAAGTTGATCTTTCCCTGGAAGGAAGAAGTTTGTTTTCTTTCGTTGTTGCAAAAAGTCAGGGAACTATATATGTACTGTATTTAAAAAAAAAAAAAAAAACATGAGGCGCACTGCTTAGGGTTACGCGACAGATTTCAGATTTCACTACATCCTGGAGATTTGCATTTCACTCTCAGAATGAAATATAGACCCCTGCGTTATTTTTCCGGCTTATCCTCTAGTAAATATTGGACAGTTGTTATTTTGTTAAGGGTTTTCCCGTGGAGCACGCCTAACTACAGCAGTTCTTGTGGCGCCTGATTTTGTCCTCCCTAAGCTTGGCATCTAGCCCTTGACACTAAATATTAAATTCCTTGGGCTTTTGCCAGTTTGCAAAGCCCAGAAAAACAAGTTGACAAATGCAACCAGGGTAGTGCTTCGAAAAAGAAAGTCGCTATATTTTATCTACCAGCGAAATTTAAAGTTTAAGTAAAAAAAAAAAGAGTTAACGACAAAAAAGATGGATTGTACAGTGGTTCCTAGTATTGCCTGACACCTCTAGTGTGGTGGGTTTGAATCTCACATCAGCTCTGTGTGTGTGCAATTTGCATGTTCTCATGGCAGAGAGTTCCTCTGGCAGTCCAAAGGCATGCAGTTTGGCTAATTGGTATTTCTAAATTTCCAACTGAGTCTGCTTGTGCATGTGTCCTGCCATGGGCTGGCATGCTGTCCAGGGTAGACCCCAGCCTTGTGCCCCGTGTTGCCTGGGAAGGGCTCCAGGGCCACCCAGTGACCCTGACCAGGATAGGCTGTTGGAAGACGGATACCCAAACAACAGATGCACTTTTAAAAATATGTGCTATAGGCTAAATTGATTGATTGTCATTCATGTCAGTAATGAATATGAATACAAGTAAAGGTTAAATACAGCACACAAACATCTCTCTAAAAGTGTAGGAGAAATCGTCTGAATGTGAACAGCCACTATAGTCTGTTCTATACATAGTAGCAGGGTGTCCACCTGATAAACTGGTTGTGTGATTAAAGCATGTTCTGTCATAGTGGATGGTTAGGAATTTAATTTATTGCAAAGTCATTGTTGCAAATGCACCTCCCTGGCCAATTGTGTGTCAGGTATGGCTTGTATTCTTGAGACCATGAGTATCTGCCATTTTGTCCAGCACGCACTTGTATGTAAGATACATTTCCAACTCCACTGAGATCAGTTGGCTAATTATCGTATGTTTTACCTAGTTTTATTTTTATTTTTATGTGGTGCTAAAAGAGATTAATACCTGGGGATCAGGTACCAGGCTAGTAGTTCCATCCATCCATGTAGTAACTGCTTATCCTGGTCAGGGGGGGTATATAAAGTAAATACTAAAGTCTGTGTTTGAAGTTTCAATAGGAGCTTTTGTACCATTATGGATAGTAGCTGCAATTTATGTAAACATTTTGGTAATGGTTTTGTATAAGATGTTTTTGGCAAAAATATAGAGAATCCGGTGCACAATTAATACTCTAATGGGTAATAAAAAATGGGCTCTAGGGTTTTTAACGGTCTGTTTAGAAATACGTTTTCTCAGATTTTTACACTCACACTTTCCTTGAAATTGAAAATATATGATCCATTATTTCAGGTATACTTATGATGATTGCTTTCAGCAATAAAATTAGTTCAATACGTAAATGTTACTGAGACAAAAGAGGCATGGATTTGTAATTCTAGATAAATATTGGTTTCCCTGGATTATGGTAGTTATAGTATTTAGCAAACTTGACAAGCTTAAGCCAGAGATTTGAATATTTGTGAATATATGGCATTGTGGGGCAATTCGTCTGTCATCTCTAAACAATACTGTGACGTTCCAGTGTGGGCTGCATAGATTGATGTGTTTTTTTGATGTTTGATTCATGAAGACAGTTTTGATGTTTTAATGGCTACTCTAGATATAAATTGATAACCATGATGTAATTAACTGCTAAATTTAAATAGCATGAAGGAGATCCACCCACTTGGCACTGCTCTGGGTTTATGGAGTTCACATGTTCTCCCTTTGTTCAGTAAGTTTCCTCCTACAGTCTGAAGACATGAGTTTGCTCTTGTTCCTGATTCTGCCTTTGATAAGCTCCCCCCCCCCCCCCCCCCCAAAAAAAAAAAAACAACTGTTGGTCCAATAAGCTTGCGCCTTAACAACCGATTCAAGAAGGTTCACAAAGATTTCACGCTGCAGTGTTAGCTGTAACATAAAACAGTTCTGTGTGTAATTAATTAGAAGTAATGTTCTTATCATTTTGACATGAAAGTGGGCTGTCTTCAACACTCACTAGAGGAGATGACCCTTCCTGAATTTATCTCCATTTATCTACAAATTCAAATCCTCTCTTAGTCTGGGCATACTCTGATTTTCAGGTTAAATTCTCAGTAGTAAGTCTCTAATGACCGTGTTGTCACTTAAACATACTTGTAATGCTAATTATCTAGCACTTAATGACTGTGTGGTTTTGGTATGACTCAGCACTTAATACAGATATGGATATTCGGAGACAACAATTAATCCTAGCCCCATGACAAATTTTATGGGCAATGAATAATGTACTTTTCATAATAATGTTACATTAATGTTTTGTCATTACATAGTTTGTACTCCTCGGGGGAATTCATTACAAAAGCTTAGAGTTCCATTCTGTATGGTATTGAATGGCCTTTACTTTTTCTATGACTTCCAAGAAAATCGATCATGGATTTATGTATCAAAAATGACTTTACAGACAACAGGGGCCCCAAAGAGCATAGGCAGGCCATGCTGCATCCGTCTCTAGGGTTAATCATCCTGCCTATATCACTAATTGGCCCAACTGAAACAATGCAATTGTTAAAAAGTGTGCAACTGATACATTGTTATTTCAGTATCACAATGCAGATGGTTGAAGCCCTTACAATTAACGGATGAATGAATGAATGAATGAATGAATGAATGAAAATGAAAAATATCAGAAATTATGCTTAGTAAGTCAGAGGTTCTTTATTGTTGTGTCAGTTTGCATGGGTCGTACACTGAGATGAAATATTGTTATATAATAATGAAAACTATTACAGTAAAAGCTATTGCAGCTGGTTGCTGCTGAGATGGGTATCGTTGCAAGCAACCATGCAACACTGTACAAGACCAGACAGTTTTCTAATGCCAGAGTAACATACACAAGTGATTAAATCGGATGTAGAGATTGGAATGTTCCTTCAGCGTTACGAGGTCAGCTTCCTAAAGAAGCTTTAAACTTCAGCACTGTGTTGTATATGGTTATATGAAATATTCCTGCATTCAGATTTTCAAGCACTGTCCCTTACACACACTTTTTGGGAATTATCTGTGTTTTAGGACCACTGGTTTAGTCAAAATATCTTTTTGGGAGCCTTCAAAAGCTGAAAATCACCCGATATGGCTAACTAAACAGCAGTCCTAAAACAACAGTTTAAAACATTACTCCATCAGTAGACAACCTTGAAATGGGATGTGGATTTTCTGCAGGAAAAGGAGTAGACCTGTGATAAATTATTTATATTAAAGCAATGCTATGTGGCGTTTGGATCTACATTAAACTTGACGTGGACCGGAAAACACGTCCAATGATGGCATTAGGTATTAGATGAACAATGGCCCTGGTCTTTAATATAAAGTCTGTCACTCAATAATTTCTACCGATGTTATAAACACAATGTGTAATGTCCCCTATCTGAATGTTAAGCAGTATAAGTATTTTACTAAACTTTAATTCCTTCAAATAGATGCATTTGTCACCAAACATGAATGTGATAGCGTGCGTGCTTTTCCTGACTTTACCAGCATTTCCTCTTGTACTTTGGGGGCACCTTCTTAATGGACTTGTAAAAGAGGTGATAATAGAGTTACTTCAGTATATTGTTACACACATGGCTAGAACTCAGATGGCTTCTCCTACATAAGCTTCAATTTGTCTGACTTTATGAACTTCAATAAAAACACTTATAATGTTCATTCACTTTTCCATAGTTCCACGGCTGGTTTCGATCCACTCTGGAGTTTTCAACAAAAAAATCAGCTTAATTCAATCAAATGCCATCAATCATCTTTTTGAATTAACACTACGTGTTTTTAAATTATTATCTATATATTTTATGCAATTTCCCTGAGGTAAATGCTACTCTTCTCGTCCCGAAGCAGTTACACGGTGTTGAATTTGGAATAATATTGAGAAATTTGGCTCAGTGATATTTAAGGTGCATTGAGAGTAATGTGTACAAGTGACTGATGAGTCCTTTGCAAGGAGGTGAGCAGGGAACTGGAGCCATACTATGGAATTTTGCAGCTTAGGGGCCAGAAGTCGCTTTGAGGTTCATGAACGTTTTTCTTCCGCTAACAATATCCAGCTGCTTATGCTCACATCTGCTGTAATGATGAAGAAATGAGAATTAGCATTCCCTAATTAGGAAATAGTACAATGTAATAGCAAATAGAATAATGTATCTATGCTAATGTAAAAAACCCACGTTTGTTAAAAATTCTGACATTGTTTAATTGCTTTGTTTATTATAATGAAGCTATAATAGTCTTATTAATAGTAAAAATTACTATAAACATCAATTAACATTAATGATTGGTTGTTTTAACATAATTGATTAAGGCGGTAAGGGGCTGTCATTGATTTGACAATGAACACTGATAAATTTTCTAATTTGGTAGAAAGGAGTACATTGTTCAAACATGTCACTGTTTTCACTGTAGATTTACAGCGTGAGAAGAGCTACCACTTATACAGGAAGCTTGCGTGTAGGCAGAGCATTTTTTGGAAAATAAAAGGTGCCAGTTTGCTAAAAATTAAGCCTCGTTTATAACCAGATTTTTCAACTAACAGACCAGTTCAACAGTAACAGACCACTCTGTACTCTTGATTTCGCAACAATACACTTTTACTAAGAAATAAAAAAGTAAACCATGGTTAACATCCTTTAAAACATATGCTAAATAGTACATTACTATGATTTGCTTTTTTATATAAATATACATTACAAACCTAAACATAATGAATCATTCCACATACATTGGCATGGGTACACAGGTATGGATACATTATAAAGATACATTACAAAAGTCCAAAGAAAAATCTATGCTATTATAAGTGCCCTGAATAACTTTATTTTATTGGTTCTTGAAGTATCAAAAATGAAAATAATCCCTAAGAAGGGTTTCCTGCCATCACAAAAATCATCAAACAAAAGATCAATGAGATAGTACACATATTTATCGTTCAACAGGTTAGCCTCTGAACGAAAACTCTAATGTCAGTATAAAAAGTAGAAATATACAAATGTAATGGTAACACTACCAAGCAGACATTGTAAAACAAGTTTCACGTTGAAAGCCTTCATTTGTAAACTCTATGATGTAGCAGGAAATAAGAAACGCACCTTAACAATGGTAATATCTGTAACCTATGAAAGAGCCGTATATATTTCAGATAAACAAAAGCCCTGTAATCTGATAGGAGGCTGTTATTTCTGTAAACACTTTGTTCCAATGATTGTTACTCCTATTCCATGTCTGCATAAAATGGCTTTAGCGACGGTGAAGCTATAGGTGATGTGTCTTGTAGTCGGTGACCACATACTACAATGAAAATGTGGGGTTACCTTTGTGGTGCTCATTTCTGTATCTTATTACAGCTATATCTGCAACTGCCAATCAGGTTAATCGATATCCAACCATCCGTCTAACCACTTGTGGTCAGGATCGCAGAGGGAGGGCCTGGAACCTGTCCCGGGTACCATAGGGCACAAGGCTGGGCAGGACCCCCCATCAATGCCAGATTGCCCAGTCATTTGGTATTTAAGGGGAAATGCATTAAAACTGAAAAGTAATTAAAATAAGATAATCCTAAAGGCTATAATTAAAAGAGTAACTATATGTCTGGTAATTCATTCAAAGTTTGGGTGTATGTCTCTATTGAAGTGCTTCCAATTTGTTAAATAGCTCGGTCTTTAAGGCGTCAGGTTTTTCTCATATAGAAATATGATAGCATTATTTCCTCTCATTAATTCTCCCCGGGCTTAAAATTCTTAAACTTTTGATGGAGTCTAAACAGTTTAACAAGTGAGTATAATTTTGTCTATGATTATCTAAGTGTTACATCTGATCCATAGACCTCCATGCCTTGTAATAACAGCAGCAGTACTTTATGGTTGCAAATCCTGACATTAACCCTCAAATGGCTATAAACGCTCTTCTGAGTCGGCCAGCGTTTGATCTATCCGCACAAAGTGAGTATTTGGTGAGCAGATGCAGTAGCTTCTCTGCTCGCATTAGTTTTATTACCCATTTTAAAGCTACGTAAATTCCTCAATATACATCACGGCTGACAATGTCTGTATTTTAAAGATAAGAGCAAATCATAAATAGTCATCCACTAATTTACTAGTGCGGTACAGATTACTGGTTTGTGTTTAGGACGATCCATCATTCTACGAAATATGTCATTTCCCTCTGCTGCCACGTTGACTATCATATTCCGAGCATTGTGGATTCTGCGAGACGATCATCTATCCATGTGCTCCCTGTGTCTAGAAAAGAGAACCAACCGTTTCTGATTAGTCAAGTCCTAAGGCATGAAAGAAAATGGGTATGAACCAATCAAACTCCGGAAGACTAATAATGATGCTAAGAGACCAGTGGTAGCAGATTGGCTGTAAAACGCTTCAGCTGTATTGCACTGATTAATACGTGTTTGCATGCAACTTAAATCAAGCATAAGGAATTTGAAAATAGGCTGATAGACAAAATGGCTGTCATGAATGCAAACAGCCTAACAAGGAATAACGGATGTGAAAGAAATATAAAGTATTTGTACTTAATGCAATTAAATATAACAGCGCCTACAGCCCTGTAGCGACCCAGAAACAAAGCTGTTAAGCAGACAGATTGCTTTTGCCATTTGACTGGGCCTCAATTTTTGCTGAAATGTATTTTTGTGTGTGTGTGAATTTGCCTTTCTCCTTTTTATTGTTCTGTGACATGCAATCAGTCACTTATAGTCATAGTTAAATTGGGCATAAAGCTCAATCTCTTCGAAATGTTTAGCTTATGACAGATCAAAAATAATTAATTCATTGTAGGAAAGTGATTGTGGTTATGCATTGGACCCATTCCATTTGAGCTCGTTCTTGGCGTTTGTCTATTGGTGGTGGTGTTTCTTCGGGATCTGTGGAAAAGAGAACCTTTTATGTTCCACCTAAATGCCCACAGAACATGGTGCGTGTGCCCCGTGTCTCTGGCTGTACCTTTTATTCCCCACTGCCTTTCCATCCTTAAAAGGGAAGGCTCATTCTGAGAATTCTGCTTCACATGTTTCTGCTCGCTGGAACCAGCCAACTTTTCCCGTGGTATTCTTTTTATTTTTTTATTTTTCTTCTAGCATGCTTTGAGTTCGGCCACATGGGTTGCTAAAGATGATCCATTAAGAAACATCGTGTCCTGATTGTCACTGCTTTCTGTTCGCAGTTAAGAAAACTGAAAACATAACTGTAAATGAACATTTTTAAACTGCATTCTTGTGTAATGAACAGCAAAGTGCCGCTAAAAAATATTCCTTGCTTCTAACCCTACAGGGACCTTTTTTTTTACGTCATGCCCAGAGCCTTGTGAAAAAGAGAAAGGAGATTTAGGGAGCAGCTTCAGACTCCAACAAGCTCTTGACCACAGTGGCATTAACCTAATTAGGTAGCAATGAGGAGAATCGGCACAGGGAACGAGGATGCCTACAAATGCTTTTATTTTGCAGTGAAAACCCGTAGCAATTTCTCACAGGTATAATCCGAAAGTGATAGGACGAGGTTTAAAAATGGTCAGTCACAGCACCTAAGAATCTGGGCCTCCTGAGTTTTTAGCATGTTTTTACAAAATACCGTGTTATTCATTGGTGGAAATCTGGCAGAGGCTCCTCTGATCGGGATCTCTGTAGCAGAACAAATTGGCTCAGTTCTGTCAAGAGCGGGAATGGGATCGGATGGCTTTCCCCAGCCTCCTGCAGTACATGGCTTTATAACATCTCCCATATCTCACACTGGTCACCAGTTGGTAAGGTTACCATCTATTATCCATTCGGTGCTTAGCCTTCTTCATACAAAGCTAGCTGATTTACCGTGTGTGAAGAGGGGGGTAGCTGTTGCATATGTACACATTAACTACCTTTGGCAGGAAACTGTTGTGCACAGTGGAGCATATATCAAATGGACATGAATAAATAAAACTGCGTTGGGAATCTAGGATATAACTAGAAAATGAATTTAAATACGAAACAATTTATAGATTGCCAGTTCTGAGGAGCTAGGCCTCTAGCACATTAACGTTAACACGACGTTTTACACATATTGCAAACATTATACAGCTCTTCCTTCTCATCTTTGGCTTCTCGATCTCTGGTTTCGCTTATTAGCATACGCTAAAGGTGCATGCCGGTCCGAGCCAAGCTGAAGGGTGAGCACATTAAATCACCATGCATCTGTTCCTTTATTACCCCTTTGTTTTTCGCCAGTAAAATGTAAGTGACAAAGAAGTTAAAGTGCCATCAAAAGCAATAGAAAGATACACTTTTAAAAAGTTGTTTTAAATACCTGCATCAATTGTCAAATGAAGGCAAAAGCCTCAGTAATAATTGCTGAGTGTGGCTAGCTAATTCACTTCTATTTTATGCACCCAGCTGATGATGGTAAAAATGCTTCTAGATAAATAGCTGTTAATGAAGCAGCATCTTACCATCTGGAATATTCTGTGAATTCACTTTAGTTTGCTGCATTAGTAACTAGCTGAATATGTTCCAGTAATGTTATATCGTTACATCATGAGATGTTCCACTTGAAGATATAACACCACCGGTGCTTGTTTGTTACAATCTTGTTAAAAACTGTTCTTATTTTCGCCGCTTCACGTTTTTGCGGCATATTTATGTTGATTTGCACAGTACATAATGTCTGCCCTTTATGGGTATAGCAGCTTTGGCTCAACTTTTCCCTGGTCCATAGAAAACTCTGGAATGAGTCCCCTGCTAATTTTTCTCTTCCTAGTTATTGGGTCTTTCCTCCCTCTTGTCACCTAGCGTGCAGACTGCTTACACAGTTGCGTTCAGATTCCTGTGACAGCATAATGCAACATATCCTGAGGTTTGCAGACATATCAGCAGAAAATGAGAGTGACATATGGGAGTGACTGCTAAGTGGTACCAAATCCTTTAAAAAATATACCAGAGAAAGGTACCGTCTCTTAGTGGACCAGCTGTATCCTCAATGGTTTTTTTTTTTTATTATTATCATTTACGTAAAATATCACAGCCTAGTGTTTGGGCCTGTATAGTGAGGATTGGTGTGGTCTGTTCAAAAATGACATTTTGCAGCTTGTTTTCCAAAGTGATCCTATTGTGATATGGAGGGAAGGATGTCTGCAGATGACATTTGACATTAGACAACCTTTGCTGACACAACGATATGATCATATTTTGAGATAGTTGACACCATAATTGAAGGATCTCTGCTTAATGCTAGAAAAGAGAAGGGCAGTCTCAGCCACTTGATATTCTCAGTGTAATATCTCGGTATTTGTTGAATCTTTTCCAAACGTTGCAGACACATCATATGGGTAAACTTCTGGAAATGAACTAACAGACAGCATAGTGATATCAAAGTGAAGGACAATGTGAGACACTTGATCCCGTTATTGTGATAATGCAAAAATTACTTGACGGATCTTTTTCGAAGTTTGCAGACACATTTTATGGGTGAAAAGCTGGAATTCATCAATTTTTGTGAGAACTCACAACAAAATTTAAGCAGCTCTGCATAATAATAGCAAAGAAAAGTGCAGTCTCAGACACTTAACCCTTAGCGTGAGAATTCAAAAAGCATTAGCCAGACTTTGTCCAGGTGAAGATCTGTAACTTTTCACATTTCGAGAAAGAAACACTGTGTGGTCTCAGAAGACATTTCATTTCGATTTTATTTGTATAGTGCATTTTTTGCAACATAACACTGTCTCAAAGCACTTTATATTGTTCCTGCCCAATGCTGCCAGTGAGCAAACCAGAGGCGACAGTAGCAAGGAAAAACTCCCTTGGGAGTCGAACTTGGGAGGAAGTCAAATTAACAAAGTCCTGATTTATATGCTGCAAACTGTTAACGTCCGGGTGTAAATGAGGAAGGTCCCGTGGAGATATAGGTGCAGATGTCAGGGCAGGCAGATGATGGTGCGGCTCCTGATGACAGGATGAGCAGTGGTGCAGTCCATGCAGGCGAGATGCCACAGGCAGGAGGCCTGCCAGGAAGAATACGTCAGGAAGGCAGCGCGCCAAAGGCAGCAGGGCATCTTGATCTTCGGGTCTCCAGGCAGCATATCTAGGAGGCGTGGAAGGAATAAAAAAAAGTGCATTAACCCTAGTAGGGAAGGCTACAGACAGTGCATGCAGGTAGGTGAGTGCAATAAGCTCTAACATATATGGTTATGGCAGCAAAAGCAGGAAGGAGAGGCAGGTGGGAATGCAGGCGTGAGGAGTCCCTGAACGTCAACACTTCGATTCCACGAGGGAGCGTGAAGCTAGACTGACAGCGCTGACAGTTCAGCTCATCCAAAGCCAATGGCATCGATGACCACCCAGCTCTACACCTCACACTACAGGCCTGACTGGCGACGAGTAGCCAGCTAGAGCAAGAACTAAAGACCGTATAAGCTAGACTAAACAAGTGTGTCTTTAGTCTAGACTTGTATATAGAGAGTGAGCCTAAAGCTTGTACATCCTCTGGGAGACTATTCCACAGCTCTGGCGCCCTGTTAGAGAATGTTCTGCAGCCTGCCATAGTTCTTTCCGCTCTAGGTTCTGATAGATATCCTGCTCCTTGAAATTGAAGCAGGTAATGAAGTTTGTATCTTGTATCTCTGCGATATTCTGGTGTAAGACCATTCAGTGCTTTAGCAGAATTTTGTAATCAATATGAAATTTTACTGGAAGCCAATGAAAGGAGTGTAGAACTTATATGATCATATCTTTTAGTAAGAGCTCTGGCTGTTGCATTTTGAACCAGCTGAAGTTTATTTCAGGACTCAGAGGACCCTATTATGGAAGGCGAACATCTCCCTAAGCTTGGCTATAACTTGACCCTATGAATGCCCATCCATCCATCCATCCATCCATCCATCCATTTTCTATACCTGTTTCTCCTATGCAGAGTTGGGGTGGTCTGCATCCTGTGGACACAACACAGAAAATAACCCGGAACGAGAAGCCAATACATCACAGGGCACACTCACATACTACTCACAACTACAGATCATTTAGTAACTCCATTACCTCAGCATATTATTGAACTGTGGGGGGAAACTGGAGTACGCAGAGGAAACTCCATGAAGACATGAGGAGAACATACAAACTCCACACACACAGTGCCACTGTGAGGCAACAGTGCTAACCACTGTGCCAACTTGTGAACATGATAACTTGAGAAGTATTTGTAGGAACTTATTAGAACTTCATAAAAAATAAAACATTATCTTCACTTGTTTTCATTTTGAGACAAACACAAAAAAAGCAGCTCTAGGTGACAGTAAAGGAAGGGAAGGGCAGCTACAGAAACATTTCTGAAAACAGGTAACTTTAAGAGTATTTAATGGGTTTTTCCAAACTTCCTATGAACATTGTGCAGATGATGATCTGGTACAGATTTTGTTTTGAGACAAATCACACTAGAGTTGAAGCAGTGTCATTTAGTGGTGGTACATGAGAGGACAGCCACAGACGCGGATCTGGTGGTACATGAGAGGACAGCCACAGACGCGGATCTGGTGGTACGTGAGAGGACAGCCACAGACGTGGATTTGATTACACTGAGACAAGTCTCCCAAAGTTAGGCTTTGATTAAAAAGTTTGAAGAGATGGGGAGAGACTATAGGGGGCTAGAAATTGTAGGGGTTGCGGGGTTAGAGTTAAGGATATGATGGGGGGGGCTTGCTGTCGTTCCAACAGCACCTAGATTCATTTTAGTATTAACTGGATGACAATATATTCAAACTAAAATGGGTAAATTGTTGCCAGCTGATTAGCTAACTGTCATATTGCAGTGAAGTTCCATACTTGAAGAACAGTTGGTTCTGCTGAGGTAGAAGCCATTCTATTTGACTGGCCAGATATGAGCAAGAGATCATAATAACCATCAACCAAAAATATGAGCTTATCAGGAAATCAATATGGCAGTTTCTTCCAGCTCAGAAATGACCATGAATACCCACTTCTTGTTAAATTGTAGCTAACCCCCAAGTAACCTCTCAAAGATGGAATTTTACAAACGTCCACCATTTTTCAGGAGGATCTGGCTGAAGCGGTGACACTGCAAGATGTTATTAATGTGTACAAATGAAGCACCGTAACAGTTGCTGGCTTACAGCACGAGTTCACATAGCTGAATGCAAGCAGAGCGCCTCAACAGCTGTCGGCTAACTTATACCATATTTCAGCGTGAACCATTTCCTCACTAAACTTTTTTTTTTGATGTGATGAGTGCCACAGGTGTCAAAGCAGTGTGTCTCCTAGCTAGGAGCATGATGAGCGTGCCAGTGGAAGGCAGATGAATGCTCAGCCAAATTGCAATTTTCAGTTTTCAGACAAATGCTCTCCACGTGAAATTAATGCTGCTACGTTTGCCGGCAAACGTGAAGTAGACAGCAGCGCCCATGACGGCAACTTTCTCAGATACCTCCATGTTTTTAACAACTTCACAATTATATTAATTCATATACTTTAATTGATTAGCAGGGTTTTTTTTTCCCAAGCAAAATTCTGTAACTCACAGTTTAACATATATAAGCTTAAACTGTAAGACGTTGCTCAAGGGTATTTTAGATTTTACTTATTTAGCAGATGTTGATATCCACAGCTAAGTACAAATCAGAATGCTGGGTCAGACAGTCCCCCATGCAATTGTGGGTTATGGGCCTTGTTCAGAGGGTCAGCAGTTAAATTACCCAGCTAGTGCTGGGATTTGACCTTCCACTCAGAGGCGCACCATACAAACTCGCTGAGCCACTCTCCACCCGCTTTTAGCCTTTGGGATCTGAACATTCAGATATGTGTACATTCAGATATGCGTACATTCAGATATGTGTACATTCAGATATGTGTACTCAGAGCACATAGCAAACCTAAATATGCACAAAGGACAGGGCTACTCATTCCTGCTCATCTATCACCCTGCAGAGCTCAGGCACAACCTGAATTTAGCCTGATACAAATAATCAGGCCATTCTGTAGCATTTCAGTATTAGTGCTAAGCTCTGCAGGGTGGAATGTCTACAGGAGCAGGAATGAGCTGCCATGGCATAAGGCATTCGATCTGTAAAATACCAGTCACTCTCTCTCTGAAAATCTAGGCACGGCCTGGCAGATGCGGCATTTACATGAAGGAAGCTGTAACTTAACAGGCTAAAGCTTCTCTCTGGCAGTTTGGGCTGCGTCAAAAGGCAGACAGTGAGAAATGGCAAACATATTACACCTACATCGTCAGCTGCTTGTTTATGGTAAACGCCCATCTGCCTACGGCAGCACATGACATGTCAAGTCACGCGTGAGATACTCACAAAACAGAATATCCAGGATCGACATAGGTTACTTGAGCTCAACCACTGGTTATAAAAATAGCTTTTGCTCTGAGTTGCACACCAATGCAAAGCATGTGACACTTGCAAGGAGAGCGCTGACACACATAAAATTGTGCTACTTAAAGAAACCCTATAAAAGGCACTTCTTTTACATTTTTTGCTTGTATGTAATAGGTATAGACAGGTAAGGCAGGGCTCCCCGTCTCTGAAGATGGAAAGATCTACTGCTTACCTATTCTCAGTTTATGTGCCAGCATAATAGACTATGTGACAATTAAACCACAGTTACTGTCTGGCAGTTTCGATTACTTTGGTTTCCAATAGGGCTGTTTCATCCAGTACCTGCCTGACTACTGAATTGTACAGAGTTAATCATTATGATTGTTACATTTAAAGTGTACAATTATGCAGATTATCCAACAATGGACTGATAGCCCTTTCTAGGATAAGCAGTTGCAAGATGCATGGATGAATGTATTATTCTGATTTTTCAGTCTGCAATTTAGGGTTGTGGTCAACAGAATAATCGCATAGGCTAAGATTCCCCTCGTGTTTTGTGATTGTCACCCACGGTTAAGGATGAAGACTGTCCCTTATATAAAAAAGAACCATTCCTAAAGGCTATGCAACTGAATACACGAAAAGCATGTCACCAGCAATTTTGGGGAGTCCAGGCCAATTTAAATCGCATCCCCTAAACAGCATGGGTAAGCGAACAGACACAATTAGGTTGTGACATCTTCTTGAACTCATTTTTTTTTTCTTTTATTGCATTAATAAGAAGCTTCACTATAAAAATTTGTATTGTTGTGTATATCATTAATCCAGCATGGACAATAAAATTTGAGACTTCATTGTTCGGAAAGGAATCTAATTGAGATTAAATGTCAGAGACCACAGTCCCTGGGAGGCATTTCAGAGAAACCACAAAGTTATAAATTTTAGGAACTGTACCAATCATAACTATATGGACTCCAATGAGGAGCTGTCTACGTTCATCAGCAGCGTAATACAGAGGATTCACTTAATTAGTGACCGTTTTCTATGAAATCTCTGCAGTCTGGTTATTGTTGGTTCTAGTGGTGAACTGGAGACAGACATATTTAGAGGGCTTAGAATGGAGTCCGAAATAGCAACAAAAATATGAAGAGAACAAATCAGTCCAACCCTCAAAACGTTTAATAACTAGCAAAGTAATAACAGCATGTAATCTTGTTCATATTTGGCACATAAAGTTTAGTAGAATGTTGGCAGGTCAGCCTACACAGAACATACCGCAGGAGTGAAAACAAAAACATACTCTTGGTAGAAGACGTATACGTCTTAGAAATATCGGACAGCTGGTCACCTGTGTGCCTAGGGCTTAGCTGCTGTTATTTCTTAACATATAAAATCCTAGAGGTATTCTTACGTAGGCGTCCTGTGTCGCTCTATTCCAAGCAGAATAGCCGCAACTGGCAAAAAATAAATAAATAAAACTAAGGATTGTGTCCAACATCATTTACATAAGAGACTACATCCTTGGAAGGGAATAACAGGACCAAAACAGAGCGAGAATTTGAACAAAGCAAACACTGCTCCCCACAGCTAGCAGCAACCGGTCGTTTGGGGAGCTTCCCTCGTCTTGCAGCTTTTTCGTTTCAGGTGATCCTGTTCCTAACTGCACTTAATCATTCCTTTAAATGAGAACCAGCTGGGTATTCGTACCGGGGCAAAATGTTCTCGGGGCAAGAATTACAGCAGTTCTGTGCTTAACAGGCAAAAAAACCCTCCAATCTCTCCAATTCACTATTGCATGCCCCCCCCGGATCCTGAGCCAATAGATATCAAGGTCAAGTAGTGTGCGAATTTTTGTCAATAGTGTGTCTTTCATGTCAGAGTCCCAGTCACTGTTCTCCGTGCCGCAGTACAGGTTGTGCAGTGTTCATCACCGAAAACACCTGCCAAATGTGGCCCCAAACTCACCCTGCTCTCTTAAAGTCCCCAAGATCTCCTCTAACCATGGTAACCAGAAGAATGGGCAGCTCAGTCGCCCCAGTCTTCTCTCCGCATGACCCAAAGTGTGCTGATGCTAACTGGACAGGAATAAACTGGAAGTGCATTTGTATGGAAGCTCCCGCTTTATATATACGTTCTTCTCTTTATATATTCATTCTTTCCTTTATTGTGGCAGTTTCTTGTATAAAAACTGATCTGAATTGAAGTGAAGAATGGATGAGAGTATCACTCAAATGAGACTACAGTTGCAAACCTACATTAAATGTATCTTTTCTAAGAAATAAAACAGCATATGAATTTTTTGTATAAATGTGATGCCTCCAACCTGGAGCAGGTGTGGAACATATTCACGCTAAAGAAAAGAGTTCATACCTAAACTCTACGGACAGTTTATAAAGCATGCTGATTGGTTGAGCTCTCTTTAATGAACGTTCAGGTTAGTAATTAGGTAGTATGTGTGATTAGGGCAATATCGAATCAAACTGTATTGGTAACAGCAATACAATCCCTCAAACCTTCTATTTGTCATGCAAGCTTATTGACGTGGAACAGATACATCGTGCTCCATGGTTGTTTATCCAGGGTTGTGGTGAGTTTGGAACCTATCCTAAAAGGTACAGAGCACGAGGTAGGAGACCCCCCTAGACAGGATGTCAGTCCATTGCAGATCACACACACACACGCACACACAGAGCTAGGGCTCTGCGCTGAATCCCTAACCATGGAGGTGTGAGGCAGTAGTGGTAGCCACTGACAAACTGTGCAACCATATGAAACAGAGTCTGCATGGAATTGCATAATAATAAAGTAAAATCCCGTTATAGTGGACTCGTTTATAGCGGAATGTCGTCTATAACGGACGAGGTCTGCTGGTCCCGGCCGTGCGCCTTTACGAACATGCAGAAAAAGCATCGGATATAGCGGACTGGCATGTAACGGAATTTCGCTTGTAACGGACAAACAATTTGGTCCCCAGGGCCGCTTTTAGCTGTAGTTTTGTTCGGCTATAACGGACATGCAGGCTCCGCCTACAAGGCGCCTGACGTGCAGGTGATATGCAGCGCAGATACGTAGTCGGGGTTATTAATAGTCAAGCATCTGGTCAGGTAAAGTTGGATTACTACATGTACAATATAACAATCTATACCACGAGTGTGTCTGCTGAGGTGTGGCATGAGTAAATGGTGTCCTGTAGTTGTGTTCTGGGCATACAGCAAGTCTGGATATAACGGACTCTGGATGTAACGGACTGTGTTGCCAGGTCCCTTGAAGTATTTTACTGTACAAAAAATAAGGTAAAGTAACTTTAATGTTGTCTCAGCTCTATTCCGAATTGGTCATATGGGACCAAAAATAAATTAATAGAATATAAATATGCAGTTTGTAAATGAATGCATACATTCCTTCATAATGTCCAAAAGCGTCAGGTTTTTTTGCAGGGGCTGCAGGATCAAGAAACGGACCTTTGCTGTGACAAAAAGGTTTTTTGTGGTTATCCTGTGTAGCAGCAAGCTGAATCTCCCCAAATTCACAGCAACACCTCATCTTCTTGGTGATTATAACTGACGGCTTTGCAGTGCTACAAAAAAAAAAAAAAAAATCATATGACTACTCCTCCCCTCAGACCTTGAACCTTTGGCGAGTCCTGCACAGGACAGATAATCATTTGCAAAGGGCTGAATCTGTATTGCAACATTGTACGTAAGCTTGGTATACATTCTAAGTAAGCATTACTCAGACATAAGGTATAAGTTGGACGAGAAGTTATTGAAATTTAAGAAAGCAATAAAAAAATCAAACGTATTAACCTGAAATAATTTATGGCCAGTTATTTTCCCATTTGTCTACAGGAAATGAATCAAAGTCCTTTATTTTCAATAAAATCATGGAAGTTATGGAGAGATGGAAATAAATGCAGATAATAATTTATACACTTTGCAGATGTTTTCATATCTACTGCTACATCAGTGGATTTGTTTATTGATTTTCTCCTATAAAAGTTCAGGTTTTTAAAACAACACTCCAATAAAACTATTAAACATGAAGTGCAGCCCCCCTGGCCTCATTCCGGATTCTAATGGTCAGTTTCCCATGAATTCATTGTGTCATGGAAAGAAAAGAAAAATACCATTTGGGTGATTTCAAAAAGCTCGCTGGGCACCATGTGAAACTGCTCTCCTCTGGCTGTGGTCCACATAAAAATGGTAATTTTATTAATTAAAAAGTACTGCTTTGATGGTGGAAATACATGAGACGTGCAGCACTCATCTGAAACTCCATATAGTCTGGGAGATGCGTTTAACGTGCAGCAGTAAAGCAGACGATGGAGGGAGTAATCTCTGTGAAGCTGTACGGTCCACCGTAGCTGCTGCACTTACGACTACACCGGTGGGAGACCAGCAGAGAGGATATATGGGCCGAATGGCCTCCTCTCGTCTGTAAATTTCTTATGTTCTTATATTAGGGGCTAAGGGAAATGTTTTCAGCTGGGACTGCAAAGTGCCATTGGGCTGTATTCCCAGTGTAACTTTGAGGATAGGAATGAAATTCACTCATCAGTCAAATCGAAGCGTTCGGTTTCCACTCTTCTGTCCTGAAGCTCTCCCTGGCCGCCTCCCCACTTCTCCACCCACCCCTCCCTTATTATTTACTAGAAATAACTGAACCATGCACTTGGCCTTGATTTATGAGGAAACCCATGGC
>JAODJU010000002.1:824734-863086 GCA_026776725.1 Gnathonemus echidnorhynchus | reverse complement strand
GGAAATAAGACATCTTACAATTTAGATATTTTCAAATTTATTTTTATTTTTAATTTGACAGCATGTCCTCTTTAGTGCACAACAGGAATAAATATGTTTCATAACATCAGTGAAAAGATGCAAAAATGAAATGTCCACTGCAATGGACATAAATGAATGGGTGTATATATATATATATATATATATATATATATATATATATATAAACACCTGTCCATCCATTTTATTTTAACTTGGAAAGACCATTTCATGTTACATTCATGGCCCAAGGTTAGACTGGTGCTTCCATACCAAGGTATGCCATGGGGCCTAAGTTCAGGCACATCGAATCTCAGCCATTCTATAAAGCCACACTGACGTGAGTTACAAGCTCTCCATGTTTATGTCTGAATAGTCCAAGCCATGCTGATGAAGACTGGGTTCCACGCTCATCAAACTCAAGGTCATGTGCATTTTATTTTATTTTTTTTGCTTTCTGCAAAAAAGATTTTAGCCTGATTCATCAGTACATGCCTGCAGTGGTTACTGGGTGCATGCGCTGAATGAGAGAGGGGTTATACCGGTTATACCACATAGGCAGCTTCCTCAGGTCGGTGGAAGCCACAGGGAAACGGAAGCACTATACTTCGGGTGTCCGCTTTGAACAGAAGCTCCTGGCCAAATCCCTCTCCACGTGATTGGCTGGCCTGCACTTCACAGCTCACTCCATGGAGCACATTATGACTTCCGTCGTGAGGGATTGAATCACTCTGACTTAATTGATTCAACAGATAACAAGGTACTGACACGGCAACAGAAAATTAGTCAGCAGATACAAATGTCTGAACCTGCGAGCGCTGGCGGCTGGCACACACATAATTTGACTCTGTGAATAGGAGCCGAGTGTGAAACTAACTTGTTTTTTCACCAGAATAATGATAGCTAGTAGCAGTATGTTGGCTGGTCTCATTGTAAATATAATAAGGTTATAGGGTTGTGATTATTGTGCATGCATTTTGTATTTAGTAGCTTTCTCGAGAGATTGTGTTACACATCCTGAAAATTTAATTATAAATGATAAAGGACTTCTTCAATAACAGCCACTGTCATCAAAACAGTAATGGTCAAATATTTGATTAAACAAGCATTGTAACAATCAGGCAGTTTAAAAACATTTTGCTTCCATAAGAAACAGCCTCAGATTTAATCATTCCGTAGTTTTGTATTGTAAACTGGTGAACCAGGAATGGTGTTTTTACAGATATTTGCTGTTTTCCCTATAAATGGTGAGCAGCAGGGGAAAGTTCAATCCACAGTCATATAATGGAAAACCGGTTGGAGACCAATCAGAATTTATAAACGTTGCAGCATGTGAATACCTTTTAAGCAAATACTTTTTAAGTGTAAACAAAATCCCTTATGATAGTTGTCCATTTCAGGGTGTCTCAATTCAGTGTCAACGATTCACTTCAAAAGCACGCCTTTCACCTCGCCGGAACACTGGTGCCAGGAAAAGGCAGTGCAAACACAGAAAGGGAGCAGGCAAACATCACACAGGCAGAAGTGCGACTGGAGTCAACCCTGGGGCAGGGGGGAAACTGTGCTGGGGGAGATTTACGCAAACACAGGACATGCGAACACCAAGACGCGTAGAAAGGCAGCTGGAGGCCGTCTTCGGGCCGGGAGGTGACCCCACTACTCGTGACAACTGCTTCAAAAAGGAAGAATGTGTTTTACAGTCAATACAGGGCATTTTATTTCGTTAGCATTCACTGTACATGGGTATTTCTTACCGATCGGGGAACTTAATAGCTACATCCTCCAGTGACTCTGTCGAAAGAAAATGTGTGCATGTAATGATATTGCTTAAGAGATGTACTCACTGTACTCAAAGACTCAAAGTAGGCCCTTTTGTGAAGTTGATTAACCCTACAATTCCCGTTTTTGAAAAACTGTCAAAATAATTATGCTAATCAAACATATATATTTATATTTTTTATCAATTTTTTTTATCATATATATCAATTTTGAACATTTAAAATGTTTAGTATTTGAAATATTTTACATAATGCCGCTTAAAACAATCAAATCATGATTTTTCTTTTTTTTTTTTTTTTGTAAAGGAAATAGAGATATTTTGAACACCCGAAACAGTCAGTTATGGTTACGCATCACTTTTGGTCAAATATTGGCCTCTTGTGGCCTCAGCAAGAATTACAGTCAGTACACGACGATGTGGAAGGTAACGTACATGTTTATTTAATTTTATTATGAGGTGCAGGATTTTATGATATACAGGAAATACTTTGCACATAGGTATCTGATTCTTATATTTTAATGACAGCTTTGAAAAGCCAAAACCTAGCTTTCGTTTAATATAATGAAATCAATTATAATATAAAATGTATCTTCCAGCTTTTAGATTTAATTAAATCAGAAGCACGTCTTTCATCATGTTTAGTCAAAGTAAAAACTACATAAAATGCAATAAAACAAACTGTCTTTACCACGAATATGATTCATGCTACACAATACTTCAAAAATAGTGCATACAATATAAACACATCTGCTTTGTATTTACTACTTTACAATGGATGGATCAACAAAGTAGAAAATACCAATGCTGGCCTATTTTTTTCACTTAAATACTGACTCTTGACAATAAAGCTGCAAAAGATTTTTTTTTCTTTAAAACTACATAAAAATGTATGAAACTTCAAAAAGACAGATATTGTGACAGTGACATAAGACAACTTTGCTCAAAGGAAAATATTTTATGTTTTATATTTTAAATTTGAAATATTGTGTCGCACTTACCAGATTAAATATTATTTAATGGGTTAAAAAACAAAACCTTTAAAACATACACAAAAAGATTCCAGACAATGGAATAGAACAATCTTCTCTAAGTCTGGTCCTGCAATTACCCACATAAAAACCAGCAGTTCCAATACACAACAATTTTATAGCCCAACGCACATTTAACCGACATTACAGAAACCAGTTGGTCTACATAGTATTTGCCAATAAGACAGCAGTACAACAAAAGTGTTAAACGTGAAGATAAACAGGGAAGAGTCAGTCCATCCAACAGTTCGAACTAATGCATTTTTGCATTGTTTATTGTAAAAAAATAATAAATTAACTTCAAAATAAAATACAGCCAGAGTACAAAGGAAATATGAATCACTCTGTTTTATCCAAGTATGGTGTGTGGAAAGTTCATCATCATGTTTACAGCATTAGTCAAATATCAGTTACCATTCAACAGACTTGATACCCTGACTCCGTACAAAACTAAAACATTACTGAATACTGGTCTAGAATGTGAAATTTTTTAATTCAGGTACGTTGTTTGTCCTAACAGCAAAGTTCTGAAAAGCCAGACCGATAAAGCATTTGCATGAATGATTAATTTGCTAATTTGCAATAAGTGTTCTACTCTTTTTTTTTGACAGCACCGACTTTGATATGCTATGTGATAAGGCTACCCTGAAAATACGTTTGACTGGACTCAGCTAAAAGGACCACAAACAAGGAAAGAAGAATATACCAAAGTCTGATTACAGGGTGATTATTCTGGCCTATAAAGGTAAAACACAGTAATTACGCTGACACTGAATCTGAGAAACTGTGTCTTTTGCTTTGCTTTTAGTGTGGAATTTGTGGCTATTGTCATGTTTGCACCATGCTTTCTTCAAATCCAAGCATTGTGGAACCAAGATATTTTGTCAAAAGATAAAAGAGTCTAAGAGACTCGGTTTTGGTCAAAAATCAATTTTGATAAAATATGCAGTTACTGTGTTCTGCCTTCGTAGGGCAGTATTGTGGAAGTTTGCTGTCGGGCATTTGGCCCTTGTAGAGAAGCAGGCACAGCAACAGGCTGCAAGGCACACGGATAGACCACTGCGTGTCCCACGGCGGACGCGCCTCACATGGACTCAAACTCATCGATGCGCTGCTTGGTGTTGCCTTGACGAATCTGCCGTAGGGTTTTGTATTTGTCCCGCCCTGCCCGCACGTTCTCGGCGTGGATGATGTCGTTTACAGTTTTCTTGGTCTCGTCCCGCGCATTGGCCAGCTCTGAGCTCAGGGCCTGACATGAAACAGATAATGGAAAAGTCATTCACCCAGATCGCACGCAACAAAATCACTGTAGTAAAATAAATCATTTTGGGGTGTTTTATTCAGCGTCCTCCTTACTTGGCAAGCAGCACAGCACACTCCCACAGATTCTCAAGTCATTACACGCTTACTCATTATGGGATGGCAAATTTGGTTATGAGACTTGAATGTAATTACATACTTTCTTAATGTATTTAGAGAAAACAGCAAAACCCTTAGCAATCAAGGAGCACATCAGTGAAGGTATTTAAAAAAATACAATCAATCGCATTTAATAATTGCCTCCTGGATATATTTCCACCTGAGCCATTATCATTGTATTTTTAGGAAGCGCAGACTTTGTCCTGCGGCAAAAGCTAAAGACTTTTAAAATGCTTGGTGGACATCCTGGTGTACTGGAATAATACAAGAATTAGGGCCATTCAGGATTACACTTCCTGCAGAGAAGCTTCCAGCACTGCAAGATGCAGTTATTTTAGGTAACTGGATGCCTTTACCCTGTAGTTGGCAGCTCAGCCCTTGAGCCAACAGTGTATTTTTTTGTGTAACTGTATCTGGGAAAAGCTGCATAAATTAGCATTCCAGTGTTAACTAGTGTAGTGCTTAGTAGGAGTGAAAATGGAGAATTAGCAACACTGTAATCTACTCTTAACTGACCAAACCCAAGATTTTAGGCAAAATCATACAATTGTGTTATCAGTTAATCTGACAGAGGTCTCAATTAACTTAAATTTTAAAAATGGTTTCTGATCCCTTATTTATATTTGGGTAGCACAGTCTTTGTTCTTCCCTCAGTGTGTAAAAAAAATCTGCCGATTTACATGCAATGACCTCATGACGTTACAGTAGCTTTGAATGTTACTGCTTGATCTTTATTTTTGTCCCTTTTGTTTAATTTTATTACAGATATTCACAGGGGGTCTCTATAATAATTAAACAGTAAGAGACATTGTGTTTTCGAGTTCAAACTTTCCGGGGCATGTACGGCTATATTTAGTAGCAATGTCGATGTACGCAAACGGACTCGGTGATACTGGGGTACCATGGGATTTCCACCGAGGTCCTGCTGTCCTTGCAGTCACTGCCTGGGCACTGCTGCACTCACCAGCAGGTGCTTCTGCACACGCTGGTTCTTCTCCGCCTCCGTCATGCGCTCCTCCTCGCTGCGGTCCCGGCACGTCGCGGCCGACGTCAGCTCCGCGCTCGCCTCGGCGCTGCTCTCGTCATTTTCGTCGTGTTCGTTCTCCGCATTGAAAGACGTGATCCTGCTCTTCAGTGCCTCCTTGGTCTTCTCCAGGTCCTCCTGCACTATCGACGCCTGCCAAAACCAATATATTTGTATAAGTACAGTCCTTTATCGAACCTCTAATATATTACGATAAAGTCCAGGTCAGTATATGACTAAAAATATAAATATTTGCAAGTACCAGCTATTTAAATTTATGCATTGACTACTCTAATATGTTGGAACAGCCATATTTCATTTTGTTTAATACATTATAAAGAACTGAGCACAAAATCTCCTTTCAGGGGAGCAAAATTTTATTATTATGCAGTAGTAAATCAGGCGTTCATCTCCCATTTGTAGTGATATCGTAAACTTGGATTTACAGCTGGAGATGGGCTAGCGGCGGGATACAGTGCACATCTAGGGCTAGATTCCTGAAACGTCAGCTCAGATCTAGCACTGAACATCGTCCTCCTCCAGCTGCCAAAATACTGTTCATAAAATCACAGAAAATCTTCCATCTTGCCCACTTTATTATTCAGGAAGGAAGGGAGGAAGTTATATTGATCCCTCATTAGAACATCATGAACTTGGATTAGAGTGGAAGATGGACTAGCAGGACCATAAATATTTTTTATGCCTTTGCCATAAAGCAAACCGACCAGATAATTGACATTCTGTTTGCTAGAAGTATCCTATAACCATTCAATTTCAGAACCATTTTGAGAAATTTGGCGAAACGTAAAACAAAAGGTAAGCTGATTCGTTCACCTGGGGAGGCTGAATGGCAGGTGTCACACCATCCTACTAAAATGATGCCGTTTGCTTCTCACCTTCAGCTGCCAATCCTTGGCCTCTTCATCCTTCTTTCGTTTGGCATCCTCCAGAAGCGAGATCTTAGAGGTCAGCTCGGCTAGCTCAGTGGCCTGGGAGACAGAGACGGATTTTCTGTAAACTGAGCCATTAACCCCAAGCCAAACGAGTATAAATTTAAAACTGTCTGCAGGCACTATACCCAATGCTCAGTGCCAAACGTACATCACTGCTTATGTTGGAATTTTTGTTTATCACCTTGCCGCACTGTGGCCTCCCCACCAGCGGGAGGCACTGCGCGTGCAGAGGTCACGTGGCTTCCTAGTGTTTATGTGCAATTCCCGCAGTACCCTTAATTGACTTCCCCATCAAATGCTGCTCGCCTTAGTATGTATGTTTGTTTTACTGCCCTTCGGGGTTCTTATTAAAAATACTTTGATGAATGGGTGCATTACATATAAAAACCATTCACACCCTAATATACCGCTTTCAGTAAATGTGGCCCATGAACTGTGAATACCTTAATGTCATAAAGCTAGGAACACAGCATTGTAATTAACTAGTTTTAATCTGTGCAGCATCCATCCATCTGTCCACCCATCCTTTTTGTAAACCCACATGTCCTATGCAGGGTCCCGGAAGGTAGCAAGGGAACAACCCAGGGTGGGCTGCCAACCAGTCACAGCAGCAGCAACATACTTGAAAAAGCATTTTTTTAAAATGCAAACATCAAGCAATTGACATAGATAAACCAGATGCTGACGAAGAAATCAGAGAACATCTTTTTTCATACATAATGGTATTATAGGCATTTTCCCCCCAAATAATCCCCCCCCCCAATATCCTTGGGAAATAGTGTGGGGTGTCAGCACCAGTCATTTTATCATCTCTTCTCCTTAAAAGTGTCCGATGTTTCAGATAGCAATCGATATGTTTTCCCATAACCACCGCAGTAAGCCTACGCAAGTCTATGCCAGGAAGTCTATGCCAGGAAGTCTATGCCAGGAAGTCTATGCCAGCATATGCCCTGGACAGGGAGACAGTCTACCATAAAACACAAACACTTCAGGGTTCCGGGAAGAGACCTGATGACCCAGAAGAAACATTCACAAACAAAGTGAGAGCATGTGAACGCCACATACAGAGAGACAGAGATCGAACCCGCAGCTCTGGGGGGTGTGAAGCCCCCACATTAGTCCACTGCTTCGCCGTGCTCATTTCTGCATCGTAAATTTTCAATTAGACGACGGAATCTATCTTCCACTCCTACTCTTCTGGTCTCTAATTGTAAATTTCCCTGGTGCTATTGACCCTGGACAGAGCTCTGAGGTTTCATGCTTACTGGGATTTGCATGAAATTGAGAAGAACAAATAGTCATCTATTCACAGCCAACAAAAAGAATGGAAAATACTTAAATTGAAAATGCTCTTAATTTTAAATGGAATTCTCCAACGTATTTAGTGGAATTGGATGTACAATTTAAGCAATGTTTGGCAACATTGACAAGGTATTATGAATATCTTAAGATGTTAGAGCACGGGGACTGTTTCATTCCCTGCATCAGAAAAGAGTTACACAAGATTTATAACTCTGGTTAAAGCTGTTTCAGTGCTGTGATTTTGGCAGAAGCCTCACTGAAACTTGTATTGTATATTTATTGTATAGTAGTATACTGTTGGTGTCCAGGTACCTTTGCAGTTGGAGAGCAGCAATTTTCTCAAGGATTCTTGAGAGAAAGGGGACATTTCAAACAGGCCTGTTTTCATTAAGCATATGAGGATGTAGGTTTGGCATCATAAGTACTGATTACAGGCATTTGAATTCCAGGACAACACCTGAATACAGTGATGTAGTCATCACGGTAACACTTTACTTGAAGCTGTCATCTATAATGCACTGTATATACCTCCATAATGCATTATAGTGGTTAGTATTAAGATTTAGGAAGCTTTATACTGCATTATGAAGGTATCTATAGTGCATGTTAGATTCATAAAGAACTTCATAAAGCATAATAAACATGGCTATAATGTTTTTACAAATATAAACATATTTATAATCCTTTATGAATGCATTATAATGTGTTATTGATGTGTTAGTAGATTCTTATAGACAGGGCATTCCTAGAAGGTGTTGTCCAATGTTCTATAACGCTCAGGTTGAAGTACTTGTATTTTGTTTTTTGAAATATTGTATGTATTATAATCAGAACTTTTTTTCAGTTATGTGATTTGCAGGTACATGGTTGAAAACACTATCCTGCCAAGCAGATGGTAATGGAAACAGCCGACGACGGTCGCGGCGGTAATATGAGTGGCTCTGTCATACCAGGATCTCTTGGTTCTTCATTTGGTTCTCAGACTGCTTTAGCAAGGCGGCCTTGGCTTCCTCGGCCATCCTACGATCCTTCTCCAGGCGCTCCGCCTCCTCCTGGGCGCACCTCCGCTCCTGCTCCAGTTCCATGGCCCTCTTCGTCTGCTCCTCCAGCGCTGCGTGAGGAACACCCCCAAAGCTAAAGAGACATCTCCACGCCTATACAGATGCCCCTCGACTTACGATGGGGTTACCTTCCGACGAACCCACCGTAAGTTGAAAATATCGTAAGTTGAATATGATATGAGGTGACACTTGGGCATTTAGTAAACATAATGGGTTTGGGAATATTTAGTCAGACGTAATAATAACACAATGCAATATGTTGTTGAACACTGTGTGGCCCCTACAGAGACCATAAGTGTGGATGCTGAAAGTATATTGTACAGAATATCGCTAGACCACGGACAAATCACAATTCAGAGTTTGATGACTACTACATGTGCATCACTACTGCATCATTGTAAAGTAGAAATATCGTAAGTCTAGCTATCATTAAGAGAGAATGTAAGAGTAACACAATAGGGGCAGCGGGTGGCTCAGTGGGCTAAATCTCTGTGCTTGTGATCACAAGGTCACCGAACTGAGCCCTGCCTTGGCAGAATAGCCACTTGTCTGTGAGCCCTTGAACAAGGCCCTTAATACCCAGCTCCATGGGTGGCCCTTCACTGCCAAGCTTGTTCTCACATATATAAGTGTCTATGTGTCATAGAGACCAAGATGGGGTAGGCAAAAAGAGAATTTTCCCTTGGGAATCAATAAAGTGTCATTAAATTAAATTTAAAAAAAAACTAGCAAGAATTTCTTCTGTTCTCCAAAATGTTACTGATATTTTGTTGGATGGCTAGATAAACGCCGCTTAATTTCCCAAACCTCTCCTTAGGGGCACCTCAGCCATTCCATGTATTTATTAAATTTCACCTCCAGCTCACTTCAATTCATTAATTTAATTAGTTTTAGAAAAAAAACTATATGAGATGTGCTAGGGGTCGAGTCAAAATCTACATGGGTGATTTTTGCAGAAGATTTGAAAAGACTAACACACTCTGACAGGCATAATAGCACAGTTTTACACCAACATGAAGATCATTTAACAGTCATTTTCTTTGGCTGCCTAAGACTTTTTCACAGTACTTTATCTTACTTTTCGATCAACTTGCAATCAAGCATTTCTAATGAAAGATCGGGGTGACCACAGTTACGGTTGAGCCGTTTTCCTGGTATGATCGGACTCCTGATCGCTTGCTCAACACTCAAGACAGCATCTTACCTCAACATTCCCCTGTAGGCACCTTGTGTCCATGTAGGTTGCTACTCTATCCAAACACATGTCATGACAACCAGATCCAAATTCAATCCAAGACAAATTCCCATAGGCTGCAAACTTAAAGACTGTGAGGACAGCCGCTAAACACCTGGATGCATTCGCGGTGGATTTTAGCAAAACTGCTTGGTTTGTCACCCATGATGTCAGCTATGTGATCAAGGCAGCTCCTTTGACCTCGCAAGCACAACCGCGGCTTAAGATCCAAGCTTAATAGTGACATCTGACCTTCTTGGGCTTTTCTGGTTTGCTCTTCAATCTGAATCAGCCTCTCTCTCAGCTCCTCTTTCTCCCGCTCAATCTTCTCTTTCTCCTTCTCAGCGATCTCTCTCTTCTTCTTCTCGTTCTCCAGCAGTGCCCTTCCATGGTGATAAAGGGGCCCCCGGACAAAGACAAGATACCAAAACCAAGATGCTGAGGTACCTCCCATAGGTTATGCCCAACACCGGCTCAATAAACAACACCAAGGCAATGAAAGAAATATATTAGATAAAAGTCTAAGTCATTTTTCCTAAAGATTACACTGAAACATACTGACAGAGGCTTTTATCACTATGATAAGACAGCAGTGTGCTATGCATCTTTATCTCTTTAACGCGAAGCCATCGTACATTCATGTCCCTGACCCATCCCTCCTCTGCAGCTCACCTCTCCATCTGCTTGTGGTGTTTCTCCTCACGGGCCTGCGCCTTCATCTGCTGCACCTCGATGGTGTCGGGCTTGCGGCGTCGCATGTACAGCTCGTGGTTGCCCATGCACAGGGCCAGGATGCGCTTGTTGATGCGCAGGCGAGGTGCGTAGAACACAAAGTCCTGCGACACACCGCAGAGAGGATATAAAATAAACACACAATGAATAAACAATGAATAGGAACATTACAATGCCATAATGGTCTGGATGGGATATTTAATTTTCAAAATACATAAAGGAATCTTAAAGTGGCAGGAGACTTTGGTTTCCTTACCTCATGGGCGCATTTTTATACGAAGTATACAAGATACAGCGTGGTTCCGTTCACAAAAATCTACTTGCTTTTTAATACAATGTATAGCTGTTGATTTTTAGCTAAATTCATAATTAATTATATTTTGTGCGTTTTTGATACTTTAATCATACTACTTTTAAAACAAAAGACTTCACTTTTTATAATGACCTTGTTGGACTTTAAAAAAAATACAAATGATGCAATTTAATTCATTCACCTTCCAAGCATTTATCCAGTAGGATGCAATTTCATAACAATAATTAAAGTATTTTGTAAAATAAAACAGCAAATTTGAATTATGTGTCATTAATTTCATTTTAATGACTCTATTTTCCCCAATTCATCATGTTTTTTTTTTTTTTTGCTTTGACAGGAAGGGGAGGGTCAGTGTTGTTCTGGAGATATTTTTAATCTATCCGTCATTACACATACGGTTTTAATTTATCCCTGACAGCTCAGGAAAAAAGGCCTTTCAAACTAAATTTTACAGTAGAAAAAATATTATGTTGAGTGCATTATGAAATTATACTTGCCATACCGGGGCTTTCTTGTCAATTGGTTTGATAACAAATTTCTTGTCGCTGAAGGAAATGTTCCTAATCTCACTCCAAGGGAATCCGATTTTGGGAGTCATCCTGTTTAGGGAAAAGCGTGTAATGTATTATAACAGGAAATCACTGACAGAATTTATCGATGTACATGCTTGAATCTGTCTGATTCAAATCTGAGGAATAAGTTGCTTCAGTGTTTTATTTTCATGAACTTAACTAGTGAAAAAGACCTACAAGCTGTTGACAGATAGAAAAATGTAAGAGCGGCTGTACTTGTCATTCTGTTCATAGATGTTGAGTCCCAGTGCATCCACACCCAGCCACAGCTCCGAGCCCTTCTTATTCTTGATGCTGAAATAATTGACCCCATACATCTCGAGATCCTGGGCAATCTTGAGGTATTCCATCATGGAGTCCTCTCTGTTGGCGGACAGCTTATTAGTTAATTCCCTGTCACTGTATTTAATTTCTCCTCCTGCCACAATAATTTACATAATTATAGTCAGTTCAGTTCAACCAAAGCAGTGGTTGTTTGACACGCCGTGAGTGTAGTTTAATGCAAACTATACTTTGCATTGCATACATAAAACAGACCTAGAAAGGTTTTAGTTTGTTTGCATTTAATGTGTCTTAATAGGCAGATATGCACTGCTGTGTCTGTTACAGCAGAGTTAATAGAGGAAGTAGAGGGAATATTCATTTTTTTTCTGCAATACATAATTTAATCTGAGAATCACTCATTTGACCCAAAAAAAAATTTCAAATTATATTACAGATCACTGACCACTTATACATAATTTAAATTCCAACAACATTAAGGCTCATTAAAAATCAACAGCCAGTTTAAACTCTCCTTGATGTCAACACACTTTGTGCACTTTCTGCCCGCTCTGCATCTGCCGTTTTCTAACTGAAAATTCCATCCATCCGTTTTCCATGCCTGTTCTCCTGTGCCGGGTTGTGGTGAGCTAGGGCACAGGGCAGGGCAACACCCTGAACTGGATGCCAGTCCATCGCAGGGCACACAGGCACATAAAGCTACACCCTGTGGAAAATTTGGAAACTGCTAGTCACCTAAACAGCCTGTTTTTGGAGCTTGAAAGGGACCCGGTGCAAACAGGGGGAGAACACGCAACACGGCACATCGTACTCTGATTTGCCACAATAAATACTTTCAACCTCGGCTGTTTTTCAGGAATAATTCTAATACTCCAATCTAGTCCACGGGCGTAGATCCCTTGTGTGTTTAGGGGAGGGAGGTTTGTGGCTGATTTGGTCCCCACCAATGCTGAAACCCAACCCCAATCCCCTGTCATTTCTGTCCTTCTTCATTAATTGACTTCAAGTCAAAATTTACCAGTACATGGAAATAAGGAAAGACAGTTAATGATATGGCCGCGGGACAAAATTGTAGGGTGAATCTCAATATTAAGAACGCAAAGCTCATACTTGTGGCCCTTGCCAGACCGCTATTGCTAAACTTGCCTCCCAAGAATGACTTAGGAGCGCAATGAATCATGGGATTGGTCTCGTTGGCGAGGATGCAACTGATGCATTTGGGGCTGGGCAAGAACCACATCCAGGGATTTTTACCATCCTCTGTACTTCGGTTCTTGAGTTTTGGAACTGTTCTTCAGCAGTGGAAGATGAAGTGAAACAGGTGCACGAGAACACAAGTATGGTCAAGTACGCATATTGAGAAACACCCCTAGTGCAAGCTGTGGTCCCTGTGCGTCCCGGGTACTCGTGCCAACACAGTACACACCTTGGCATGCCCTTGTGCTCCTCGTGCCACACCTGAATCCTCTCCTCCCATTGCTCCTTACTCAGTTTATGCTGCTCCAGGACCCTGGAGAAGCAATACGAAGGACATGTTACTCCTGGTGCCACCACAAGCATTAAGGATACATTTCCATTCACAATTACCATAAATTAATGCTTTGACTTTGGCTGATGGTAAATACCATCATCAGTGCCTCACATCCATATGCATTATTTAACAGTGTCAAGCATAGTCCATTACTGCATCTCAAAATCAATGATGGTATTAATAAGGAATGTTTTATAGAATGTGACTGTAAGTTTGTATAATGATGTTCAGACTACTCTGTTCAACTGTGTTTGCATCTGTTACCAAGATGTGAAAAATGTCTATCTTAGCATACCTCATCAAATTTCATCATCAGGAAACCAGACACAATTTTTCTTCCAAAGTTCATTAATATGACCTTTTATTACATCACGACCATGATCTTCCAAGAGCAGAGAGTCTGGGTAATAGTTCCATAGATATAATACAGATATACAGGTAACTGGAGGTTCATGATACAGTATGCTATCGGTTATCTGACCAACACTGACTATTGGGTTTTATTGTGAAATTTGAAATTTATTGAGTTAAGTTTCATACATCTTGATATTTCGGTCAAAACTCCCAGTAAGCAAATGTCACTCTGACCAGAGGATTCAAAAGAATCTTCACTGAAACACTGGGCTTTTTAATAACTAGATGTATTTAATGAATAAAAGTAATATGTGGCACAAAGTAATATGTGGGTTATTATGTTAATAAATAATGTTTTATTGCTTCCATTTAACAAAATGCATTTTTGTAATGTTTGGAAAATCACTGGTGTGAAGTAATACTACATAATTAATGTGGAAATTAAAATATCATTATAGCAAAAGGAATTCAGTGCCCTAAGTTGAATTTACCATAAATGAGACATACCTGTCTGGTAGCAGCTTGTCACTGGACAGATACCCAGAGAGGTGAATGTCTGATTTGTAATCGCCGTACTTAGTCTGCACCGCATAAGAGGCGAGCAACACTGCTGTCTCCGGGGGGCAGTAGACGTCATCATTGAGGATGGACTCCTTGACCTGTAGGAAGAAGAGCCGTTGCGTGGCCTCCTGGATGAGTTCTTCGGACACATCCTCAGGGAAGAACTTGGCCCGGAACTTGAACTGGAGCGGGTTTTCTTTGCGGACATGCTGAGCTGTCACCTGGAAGGGAAGAGTGGACTGAAGGGTCAGTGTATAAAGCTCAGAAGGTCAGGAGATGGATGAAGAAACCATTGGCAACCAGGAAGATGGAGATCCTAGTATGAATATACAGGTCAAAAGGAAATAACCAAGAATTGTAATTTAGTTTAAGGGCTTGCAGATCATTCACTATAAGAACCCACCTTCTTGTTGAGTCTGAGCCACGTAGTGAACCCTTTGGTGTCCTCATACTGTAGTCCGAAGAACCAGACCTCTCGTAGTCCGATTGTCAGAACCACCTTCAAACAAAGTTGGTAGCAAATGACGATTAATGAACAGGATTTGGGAGAGTTATGGGTGGTGGCATTTTAGATGACGATAAATGTTAAAATGATAAAGGAAACACAACGTTGATTTTCATGGGAAACAAAGCATTTAAAAACCCACCGAATCGCCAAGTCAATTTCTGTCACAATGTGAAGATTTTTTTGTCACGGGTGAGGTACTTAAATTGGTGCAATCCCAAAAGAATTATGTTTGACTTGCTTTTTTTTCTTTCCATTCAAATACAAAGAGAAAAGCTGGATAGGAAAGACTAGGCTGTCTGCATTCAGCCAAACAATCTTATCAGCCAATAGCAGGCAAGCCGTTTTAGGCATGTGATTCATGAGTTTGGCTCAATTGCTATTTAAATACAATGCAATCTGGTGCCCTCCACTTCTACTTAGGTGTGGCATTGGGAATGATATAAGAATTGCTTTCGCATTCTCCTCCATACCTATGGAGCCTAAAGCGCAGTGGGAGATCCACTAAATCAGAAGCACCTAGCCTCTGTTTACCCTCTAGCTTAAAAAAAAATGAAAAATTTGCAAAGACTTGGTGCTGTTCAATATCCACAACAACCTTTATTTGACATAACTTCTTGCGTAGTCATTAGGGGACGACAAACTGTCTTAAGCTGCCCGCTCACCCATGCGTCATCCCGTTATATAACTACACATTTCATGTTTCTCTATGTCTCCATAAAAAAGTGATAGGTCACCTCTCAGCTTAATTTATTTTTGCCATGTGCAGGCATAGTCTGAGAGAGACACTACTAAATGCACAATAAGGGCTTCTGTCTGACAGTTTTCCTTGGCTCCACACTCAGTGTCTCAAAGGACCGATGCCCTATTTCCATGGCAGAGAAAGAGAATTTCTTCAGGCTAGGCGCACACGTCATCCGCCCCTTTCAGTCTAGGGCCTGAATGGTCATTATGTTTCCTGTCTCTTTGGGCAAGATGTAAAATATTTCCACATAAATATGGTGTTGGAGACACAGTGGCTTACAGAAGGCTAGTGGCTTAGGTAGTGTGATGGCATCCAAAACTACTTCATAGTCATGACTCATGATACTCACAACTATGACGTCAATGTATCGTCCAGCCAATCAGGTCTTCTCATATTTAAACTGAGAAAATATTAATAATAATAAGATAAGATACCTGGTCAAAGAGCTGCTTGCCAGTTGTGTTGCTCTGGATGGCAAATTCCAGTTCTGCATCCATTGTGATGACGCGTACATTGATCTGTTGGTAACACCACGGATCAGAAAAGCAAAATCACATCTAGAACATAATCCTAGTCTGATATGCTTGACGTGTTTCAAATGGCTTTTCAGCAGTCTTCATAATAGCAGAAGATTATACAATGATGTTGCAGTCGTTTTACAGATAATACAATAGTTTAATGTTAGCTTTGACTGAAAAGTGAACACACATCAAATTTGAAAGCAATAACGACATTTAGTTTACAGTAGTTGCCAAAACTGGGGAAACACCTAGCAGTTTATTGCATTACAGTTTAAAAATTATAACACAGATCGGTGGTAATGCTTATAAACAATCAAAGAATGTTCATAAGTACCATAAACTGAATGATTAAATTAAGAACTGGAGTCGCTGTACTAAAGTTTTGCAATCTCTAAAAACTCAAAGTGTTTTCACTTTTGAAATTTTGGACACTAGTTGTAGATAAGAATCTGATAGATTCTTTAGCAGGTTTTTATTCTAATGAATTTCACTGATCTGTCCATCCATCCACCCATCCACCTGTCTCTTTCCATAACAGCTGATCCAATGCAGTTTCATGGTGAGCCTGCAGCCAGTGTCAGGAAGCACAGGTCATAAGGCAGGGGAGCACCCCTACGTAATTTATCGGGGTATGTCCCATTCAGGATGTGCCCCTGCCTTGTGCCCCATGCTGCCTGGGATGGGGTCCAGGCCCCCTGACCAGGATAAGTGGCTAGAAGATAGATGAATGGAATTTCTGATTGTATGGAATGTAAGTTGCAAGTTACACGACAGCAAAGACTCTATAATAGACTATAACTGTAACTAGTCTTAAATTTTTAATTCCTATTTTTATTTTTATTCTTATCAGCGCTCTTACTGACATGCACTGTAATTTTGCAAACAGCCTGACAATTTAAAAAGCAAAGTTAGCAGCGAACATATCCTAGATAAGAAGCCTTTGTCAGATGGTTTGATAATATCTTGTTTTATATGATTACTCGTATTAGCGTGATGTGCACAAAGACTTCATAATCCACGTTTAAAAATGAAAAGACAAATCGACATTTTCAAAAAAAATTATAAACTTTCAAGCTTGAAGTTGAACTGAGTTTTTTGAAAACGTGATTTTATTTGCCTCTCATATCAAGGTGCTTACGGTAGTAGCTGCTGCGAATGGGCAAAAATTTGAAAAATTAAAACAACACACTGAAGGTCAAATTGTGGCCCTTCCTCTGTATGTATGGAGTTTGCATGTTCTTCCTGTGCTGGCGGGGGTGTTCCCTGAGTCCTGTTTCCTCCCACGGTGAATGAGTGACTCAGAACCTGGTCTTACTGTGTTAATGTGCAGCCCGCATTGTTACTTCAGCCAATTCCCAAAGCTTCCCTTGATAGGCTCAATAGTGAGGCAACCCTCATTGTCAGCTTTTATTTTAAAAACTGAGACACAGATAAAACGGAAAAGGAAAATTAGTCAGTGCTATGCACGTGGTTTGCGATATAATGAATGGATTTTAAAACCTAAGAATAACAAGGTGTAGTAGTCAACATAAATAAATTTCCTGACTTATTCAGCTAGTGACTAACTTACAGGCTGACTGGGATGCAGTAATGAAATTTTTTTTGTTAAAAAAACTTCCCTGCTGTATATGTTGCTTTAGCAGTTAACTGTTTTAAATAACATTAATTTTTAGTCTATTTGGTAACTTAACTTGAGGACATGAATAATGTAGTAGCACACACTTACTTAATGCATTAATTAACCAGTAACTGAGTGTTAGTTATGTACCGATCCCATGTTCATTCATCATTCATCAGTCATGAGTTCATGTATTTTATGGGGAAACCTATTTTAGTTCATTGTTTGTTCTTGAGTAGTAAATGAGTTAATGAGTAAATTTTGCCCACTAATGTGGTCTCACCACTATTAGCTAATAAGTTAACTGTATAATATAGTGCCTGAATTGAATACATAAACTGTCACAATTGATTAAAAATGAACATGCATGGGCTCAGTACGTAACTGGTTAATTAATGTATTAAGTAAGCGTGTACTACTACATTATTCATGTGCCCTGAAGTAAAGTGTGACCATCGATTTTTATACCCCAAAGGAGAAAGAATTAATACAAGTTTCTCCCATATGCTAGTGGCCAAGATTGTGGAAACACTTCCAATTTTTACAGATTGTAGAACTTCATTTAATCGTCCAATGTAAGATATTTTTGACATTCATTGATTGTTTTTAAACATTACCACATAGTCATTTTTAAAACATGATACCAAAAATAATAGATCGTTCCATAATTTTGACCACTAGTGTGGGAGTTCCTTGCTGAAGTCCGGATGATACGGACTTCAAGAGGCATGATGATGATACTTTTGACTGACAAATCAAAAGCTGATCGGAGAAAGTTATCATGTTCCAAGTGTTCGCTAAATCGTATTAAAATAATAAAAAAATTCAACACGTGAGATTGCGGTTTTCTGCATACAGATCCAATATTTGACAAAACGTGAACACAGAAAAAACATTTTTAAAGTATGCCGGTTCTGCATCACTTACCGTTTTTGGCATTGCTGTGGTTTAGTATTAAATCCGCGGTTTGAGAAATACAATGAAAGGATCGCAACGTTTTCCCATCCGCGGTATAATCAGCCGAAAGCAGTCTGATCCCCCTTCTAAAAAGATAATAAAATGCAAGAAATATAAGATTTTAAGTGGATAACTTTTGTGTTCCCTTATCGGCTTCTCTCAACTCTGTATAGAGGTCTATAGTACAGCTTCACAGTCCCCCAAACGGATGTCTTAAAACCACACCCACGGAAAATGAAGAAAAAAAGTTGGCCTTCTCCATCCGAAATTTCATTTATACCTTTTACATTTACTGCGTCAGTGTGTTCATAAAAAGCCCTCAACTCCCTGTATTTCTGTCCTCGGAGACTCCTGCGGTATTTCCTTACAGCTGGATGATATTTATTGCTTATTCCCACTAATAATAGTTATATACAGTAAGTGAATACCTTTGAAACCGCCTGTGTAAAAAGGGAGCACACAGGGGTTTGACCACACGTTAGAACAGGCACCATAAATGACCATATTAAGAAATGCAGTGTTAACTGAAAGGAAAAAGGGAAATGATGGGAGTTACCCAGAAGTCAGGCTTCATCTGTGGAGGCTGTCCAAGCCACAGCACCATCTATTTTGAGACTCCTCTCATCATCGCCAGAGCAGACATTACGCGTACAGCTATGAATTTCCTCCTCTGACACAAAAGTAAGACTCCCCTCATCATGAGCTAGTTAATACCTCACCTTGAGTCGTGAGGAAACTTCATCCAATTATGCGAGCAGAAACAACATATAATTATCACTCAGAATCGTCATTGTTCAGTAACTAAAACGGGACATTCTCAAAAAATCCAGACATGAGAAAATTCACAAGGTGTGGTCATTTTATGAAACTTGTGTTGCAACATTTGCTGCAGATTGTGTCAGAACATTAACGGCTCCTGCTGCCAGGTAACGGCTGATCGGATGCAGTCTCTGCCTTATAAGGATCCCGTATGTTAATTGAACTCTGCTGTGTGAACTTTGCATGCATGCTCTCACATTTTTTTTTGAGAGGATTTCCTTCAGGCAATCTGGTTTCCTCCTGCAGTCCACGTCCATGCAATTAGGTGAAATGGCACCTCTGAATTGCCTATTGTATATCTGTGTGTCCGTGTGTGTCATCACATCCAGGAAAAGCCTAGTATCTTCTCTGTGCTTTCCAGGATGGGCTTTCATCACCAATTACTGTATGGGAATTATTATTATTATTATTATTATTATTATTGACACTGTGCACCTTGTTTGTCATATTCTACGTCATTATACAAAGTTATGATCATCTTACATAGTCAGTGCCTGGTTGTCCAGTAAAGATTATGGCGGAGAGTGCAGAATGGGTGATGCACCAATAAACACGTCATTAAGTTGTTGCAGTGAAAAGGCAGCTTTGAATATGTAGCCAGATTCAAACCAAGGAGAGGTGATACCTTCCTTAGGGACATTTTTTTTAGGAGATTCTAGCTTTTTTTTCCAATTTAATTATGTCATCTACTATCTAAACTGTTATTTAAAAAAGATGGATGGATGAATGGCTGAAATATTAAATTGTTTTTATGGCTTGGGTTATACTGATTTATGGTGTTCCTTAAACCATACAACATGTTAACTATGTTACTAAGTGAACTAACATAATCACCACTAGCTGCTGACTTTTTTACCAGCAGACGTGCATCCTGAATGTGGCACAATTTCCAAATGAGAACTACGTATTTATACTTGAAACATTTAATTTATTATATCTCATAAATAATGAGGTAACTGTTTGTAACAAAGTACACATTTCTATTTTTCCACTACAACTGTTCAGCTATTCCGATTAATTCCTCAAAGTTACCATTTGATGCCGTATCTTATTTGGAGGAAGCACATATTGTCGAGGAAGTTGGAAAAAAAAGAAAGAAAGAAAGAGAGAAAGAAAGAAAAAAATAACAGAGAGACGAGCCCAGCCAGAGTAGTAAATGGCTAAACATTTCCTGTTATTGTAGCATTAAATGTAGCGTGACATCAGACTGGCTCAACAAACATTGATACTACCCATCCCTTTTCTGGATGCTGTGAATTTATCCCAGATTAAAATTTATTCTCAGAGATACTTATAATTGTTCCATATCCACATCCTGAACTGCAATAAATAGAAAACATAATTATAACAATACTTTTGTTCTTGCTTGGTCAAATGAGAAACTTTTAAACAGAGGCTTCAGTGATCAAGAGACTGAAAAGATTGCTGCACATATACTCCTTTGCTTTGATCCAAACGTTTTTTTCCTCATTGATTATAATTTAGTCTTTTTTTTATCCACAGATCAGAGAGATTTATATTTTTGCATAGAACATGGACCAGTAGGGCCTGTGGTTAATCTTGACAGCAACTTCCTTGGAAAAACCCAATAAATCACCGGTAGGAACAGGAAAAGGGCCTGTCTTATCTGAGAGAATCACCACCCAGACAACACCAGTGAAGAACAACAATGAAACAATGGCCATGTTTACAGAAGTCCAGCAGAAGGGGTTGCCACAGTGCCATTGTGGTGCCACAAATAACTAAAAAAGCCAAAAAAAAAATACTATATATATATATACAGTGGCGGACATTTCAGTTCCAGAAAGTAAAAATCCGGACCAGTATTTTGTTTCAACCAACCAGCTAAGTATAAAGAGTCACAGTCACAGAGTTTTCAACTGGCTGGTTGAAACAAAATCTTGGTCTGGATTTTCACTTTCTGGACCTGAAATGTCCACCTCTGTATATATATATATATATATAGATAGATAGATAGATAGATAGATAGTATAAAAGTACTATAATAATACTATAATACCGTGTAGAGAGAGAGGGGCGTGTCCTGATTGAGGAGTCGAATGGCCTGGGGATAAACACTCCTTCTTAGTCTTTCTGTCTTTGCCATGATGTTGCGGAACCTTCTGCCTGATTGCAGAAGCTGAAATAGTTTGTTACCAGATGAGAGGGGTCTTTTACAATCCTTATGGCTCTGGATCTACATCTCCTTGTGTAGATGACCTGCAGTGAAGGGAGAGCTGACCTGCAGCAGCATTCCGCTGCACGGATCACTCTCTGAAGCGCTTTTTGGTCCAAAGTGCAGCTGTTGCCGTACCAGGATGAGTGAGGATGCTCTCCACAGCGCCGGAGTAGAAAGTCCTTAGGATAGCAGGGGAGACCCCAAACTTCCTCAGCCGCCTAAGGTGGTACAAACGTGGATGTGTTCAGCCCTTCTCATTGTTGTCAGAGAAGAAGCCCAGCACCACCGTGTCTTCAGCGAACTTTACAATGGAGTTGGAGCCATGTGTGTCTGTATTTATAGCCATGTTCATAATGCTTTATGAATGCAATATGATGCATTATGGATGTATTTATAAATTACTAAAAACATGGCCTTAAGTTAAGTGTTACTATTGTTGTTGTTTTTTTTTTTTTCATCCTATCATTCTCCATAACCTCTACACACTGTAGTGTGTGACAATATAAGATTCTAGAAGCACCACTACTGGCATCAGCAATCACACCATGTTTAAATCACTTACATCAATATTAAAGGGACCTCTTGACCTTCTCTATCCACTGTGCATATCCTGTTACCGTCACATAATTTACTGTTTGGGGGTGCAGATTGTATGTGTTAACAAGCAGGTGTACCTAATGAAGTAGCCATTGAGTGTTTGTACAGGGTGGGTTTATACCCAACATATTAGCAGACCTCATCAAATACATGCATGGATTTTACATAAAAACAGCTTTGTACTTAACCCTTTTTCTTTCTCTGGCATAATTTTTACTGCATTTGATCAGCTAAGTTCTGAAGCGTTTTAGTTAATATCAGCTGTATTGGTAAACATACAGACTGACAGAAAATCATTTTAATGACAACATTGTCGATTTACCATGGTATAATGGGAAACGGGGTAGCCTTGAACGCGACATCTCTTAAGACAAAGTGCTGGACGTCAACAGGAAATGAAAACTAAGGGACCTCAAGAATGGGGCTTCACCATGGCTGGATGAAATGCTTCCTGTGAAATGCCACTGAACAATAAAGGCTTTTCCCTTCAGACAGAAAGGCTGATCACTTAAGGGTTAAAGTCCACAATGTAAGCTAATCCACACCAAACCCACAAATACTCATGTTCCACAGCACATCATGTTCATAGCTCTTCTGAGACAAACCCAGAAGGGATCACCATAATTACAGTCTTTTTTGTAAATTACGCATTGTACAAAGAACTCTAAACTGTAATAAATATATGTGTACATTTTTTAATAGGTGGTATGGTGGTTCAGTGGGTGACACTGTTGCATTACACCTCGAGGGTTAGGGGATTGAATTCTGCCTGTGCTGTGTACAGTATGTGTGGCGTTTGCTTGTTCCCCTTTGTTTATAATGAGTGGAGGTGGAAAGTTCAGGTTCAGAAAGTACAAGTGCAGACTAATATTTTATTTCAACCAACCACTTCAGTACTCTGTGAATGTGACTCTTTATACTAGTTGGCCGGAACAAAATGAAGATACGGTCTGGAGTTGTACCTGAACCTGAACTTTCTACCCCTGGATGTGGGGTTTCCTTCCCCAGTCTAAAGACGTGCGATAGTGTTAACTGACATCTCTGAATGCCCACAGTGTGTGATTGTGTCCTGCAAAGGACTCACATTCTGTCCAAGGTCTGCTCCTGCCATTTACCCTACGCTTCTTGGATTAGGCTGCAAAATCCCCCCCATGACCCTGTCCAAGATGGACATATGGATAATCTCTTATAAATTTCTGACATAAAATACTATGTGTGTGTGTGTGGGTTTATGTCACGTCGAGGGCAAGGAAGGAGGGCGAAGGCAGGCATTGGGGGAAATCAAGGAAGCGACAATATGGACAGGGCAAATGAAAGAGACCACAAGGGGTCACAAATGGGGAGGGGAGGATCAAGCAGGGGCACGGGGCACTGAGGAGCGCAGGATTGAAGGACGCTTTATATAGGGCTAGGGTGTCAAACTGCAGTCCTGGGGGGCTGCAGCCCTGTGTAGCTTAGTTCTTCCCCTGTTCCACCACAAATGATTCAGCTCTACAGCTATATGGTAATTAGCACAAAAAGTTGAATCAGGTGTGTTAAACGAGGGGAAACCCAAAAATGTGCAGGGCTCTGACCCTCCAGGACTGGAGTCTGATACCTGTGATATAGGGCATGTGAGAGAGCAGACGAGAGGCACCTGGGGTAATCCACACGAGGGCTTAAACACGGCAGCAGGTGTGGCTCATTAGAGCCACATGAGGGAGAGAACGAGAGGGAAGGGATGCAGGATGTGACAGTTTATGTGTATGTTTTTGTGGTTTACTTGCTTTATAATGAATGATAGCTTAATTGTCGTGTCCCTTGCGTGAAACACAGTCACACCACAAATAAGCAAACTGTGTTGCATGGTTCACTGGATTAGCAAGGCTGAAAACAATTGCGCAAATGCTATTCAACAGCTAATGCTGTCAGTAAATTGAAGCTGAGTTATGGCTCCCCAGAGGAACATCTTGCATGTTTATTTATAATGTATAATTCAGCTTTTTATGTTCAAATCATGACCATCCATTGAAAGATGCAAATTGTTCATTTGCGAATATCATCTTAGACTAAAATATGTGGTTTAATTAAAAGGTCTTGTAGCAAACATTTAGCATTCATGCATACCGAATAATTGTAATGACTAAATGTAATTTATGACCTAACACTTTGTGAAGGTAGAAATCAGGCTTCAGAAGCCAATGCTGACCAGGGTTATTTGGTACTGTCAGTTCCTGATTGGTCCACCCTTCTTTCCATTGATCCTATATGGGACCTCTTTGGATTAAATAGCATAGGAAAGTCCTCCCAGCATAGGTAATGAGATTTCATGGTGCATTTTCTATTTGCCAGAAAGAACATGTGTTTTTATCATTACTAATGAAGGAAAGTACCATTCACCTACACAGTGACATAAATCATATATCAATCTAAGGAGGGTAATTGCATTTTATGCTGGAACATGGATAGAATTAAAAGAAACCCAAATATTTCACACAAAACATGGCAAAGTTTGTTTTGTCAGTAAATTACAGTGTTGTGTGGATTACTTCAGTGATTTAGAATTAAAATTCAAGGGCTGGCAATTGTTTTTACATTACAGTGTCACAGTGGCATTGCGTGCATGAAATAAGGAAACACAACAACAACAACAACAAAAATCAGTCTGAGACCTGGAGGAAAACATTTTTTATTTTCAGAACGGCAGAGTTGGTAGCTACAGTACTGAGTACAAGCTTTGAATTCTGCGGTTCTGTTGACTCCATCCAATCAGCTCGCTCGCACTTAAGTAGCTCGCCTCTGAATGGGTTACTTCAAGGTGGATTTTTACAACTGACAATCATTCACACTGAGGAAGGATTCTAGACAATAAAAGGCGGTGCTTTGATATGGGCTGACTGCAAATCGACATGAGTTGCATAATGCACCTTCAAATATATGATACCCAAATCCTTTCTTCTACACAATTATATTCAGCCACAGTCAACACAACTCCAGGATTTGTACCTCATCTTGGAGAGTGCACTGGTGTTAACATTTTGCCAAACAGAACGGAAGGTGTGATTCATAACATAACAGAGCGACTGGATGATTTTTAGTTTTCCCCCCATTAACGTTAAGGTGCTAGCGTTAGCGATTTATAGTGCTCTTACTTAGTTAAACCATTCACAAATATGTACATCGGCTGTCAATGGTAAATAATTTCTTAAACCCTCTGGCAACCTCCTACAAGCATGATCAAAGACACTTTCTCTCTTCAAAAACGCTAACCAATCAGACACATCCCTCAAACCCTGAGACCCACTCCTATAGATATCCGAGAAAAGAACTTGGTGTCTGGAGATCATCAATACTTCTCCTGCATACCAGCACAGCATGCTAAGATCACTCACATTTATCACATTTTGGCATTACATAAAGAAGCAGACAACCTTTGTCATAGAGACTTACATTTTGTTTGAGTCAACAGACCCAAAGAGTTTATAAAGTTTTCGTTAAAACAATTTAAGCAACATGTTTCATTGAACAAATAATAAACAAACTACTGCAGTTCATCACACAAGACTAAATTATAATCAATTCACTCTTATGACCTTTAACTGCTTAAAAAGCAAAAGTAGAAGACATCTGGAAACACATGACATGTGACAGATTTGTACCAAGATTCACAAATCTAAAATTATTTTCATTGATTTTCAATACAGCAAACGTCAATAGTGCAGTGGGTGAATGTCATACATGTGTTTACAAATCCTAGTATTACCTGAGAATTGGGGGCTGTACATCTTACAAGAGTACTACAATCGATCAATTCGGAAAACATAATGGTACTTTGTTAACGGTGAACTGACGATGTGTATTGAAGTAAAACATTGAAAATAGTTTAAAAATGACACTACTATGGTAGGAGTCCCCATCAAACAGATTAACAGCTGTTTTAGGTTAAAATAGATTAGTCATCATGGCATGCTCTTAGTAGCTAAATAACATTTTTTTTTACATTTTAGAACAATTAAATAAAGATCAATTTACCAATATTGCAAAACAGTATACACTTAAACATGACTTTTTTTTTTCTTTTTTTTTTTCTTTTTTTTTACAAACAACAAAGGCTTTCCATTAACCAGTTCACAAACACTGATTATGACATCTTACAGTATATAAATTAAATCCTAAAGGCTTTCACTCATTTGACAATACTTAAGGCGAGTTCATGTGCCACAGGAGCGGCCAGCTCAAAAAAGGAAACAAAATAGTAACTTCACATTAACTTCTCTCTTAAAATAGTGTGGTAACCCGAATGTTTTGCCATTATCTCAACCATTCATAGAACACCTTGCGAAAAAATAAGGTTACGCTGATTTTAGGGACTTGATGAAACTGAGAAGGGGTTGGGAGCGGAGTAGGAGAATACTTCCTGACAGCCCTCGTTAGGTTACCACACTGACATCGCAAGGACACATCCACCACACATTTGTACGGTTACTTTACAGCTTAGGTTGTATTATTATTATTATTAGTATTCTTTTTTTAATCAAATATACAATGAGAATAATGCCAGCAGCGGTGCACACAAGTTCTGTGCACGTGTAGCAGATTATAAAGAGTTTCTGTCTATAAACTACTGTGCCCAGTAAGAAAAAGTACAAATACCCTTGGGCTACTCCCAGTGACACACAGTGTCACAAAATTGTTGCAAGTTTTTTTTTCTTCCGTGTTCAGATAAAGATATTCCGTAGATGACATTATACATTTCATAAATATTTTGTACAATCAAGAAATAGATACAATTTGTATCAACAAACAAAGGTCGTTTCTAGACATTTGAGGCTTTGCTGTTTGCTGCGTTTAAGGACCATAAAACATACTAGGAAGAAAAAAAAATAGAATATTTTTAAATAGGCTATTCACAATGTAAAGAACATGCAGTTGCAGCAATAGAATACCGAGCTACACGTTTTAAGAAACACTGTAAATTTACAACTTTACAGTAGTATTGCACGAAAAAGGTAAAGTGATGTCATCAGATACAAGCTGTTCATGGAGGCTGCAATTTACATACAATCTTTTACCTTTCAGAGTAGGTTTCAATAGTTTGATGATATTCTCTTTTCTTAATGAGACTGAACAGACCTTTTGTCTGAAAAAGAAGAGGGCAAGAGCAGAAAGAAAAGAAATATAACAAAAAAAAAAAAAAGAACAGCAGCGCACAAGCCATTAGCCAAATGCCAGAAACAACCCTGACAGGAGCCTCACGTTCTGCGTGTTTCACATGAAGAAACATTTAGGTGGTGTCACGCCTTCTCACGAAGAAACCACGGGCCGTAAGCGGCCGCTTCACCCATTTCATGAAGAAGAAGAGAAGAAAGGGAAAAAAAAACACGACAACTACATGCCTGGACTCAAACTCCATCAGGCCATTAACAGGCAAAGTTTAAATAAATTCCACGGGGGACAATTGTTCCTGTTTCAGCAATTTAAAAAAGAAATGCCCTATTAAGGCATTTTGCTGACAAGCAACAGACCCCCCTCAATAAGAACTTGTAAGGAAAATAAATCACTCAAAGTGCAGTTCTTTGAAGGCTCCCGGATTATGCGCCTGTTTCCGCCACACGAAACGGAGACCCAGGGAAAGAAGCGCGCACCTTCACGCGATTTTTCAAATGTTGAAACGATACAGATAAAAATAGTTTATTACACACTGCTGTCGTAACTGCACTTGACAGTGTCATATATATATACACCTAAGCAATACTATAGTCTATTTCATCATTTAAAAGAAAAAGAGAAAAAAAAACCAGCCAATACCGACATCAAAAACATAATTTTTGTGCCTTAATACGACACGGTTGATTATCTTTTTGGCATTAATTCAGCAGCTTCAAAATACTTAACCATGGCTACTTGAACCTTCTTGTATACAGGGTGACTACGTATCACTTCTGCCGAAAGGCAAACGTATTCCGTGTTCCTTGCCTGTGTTTGGCTTCATGTTCATAGCTTTTGTGAAAATCGGCGCGGAAAGTAATGGTGAAACCTACTGGGAAAATAGCTGCGAAAAACAGAAAGCGCTCGATACTGTATGAAGAAGAGGAGGAGACCTCTCGGACAACAGGAAAATTCAAAATGAATAGCTGTCAACAATAACTGCAGTGAGGTCATTTAAATATAAGGCCATATAAGTTGAAATTCCATGCACTGAGGTATGCACTTCCTTAGGATCCAATCGGAACTTTGTCTTTATTCATCTCACAAAGAAATACTGGTTAATCAAAAAATATTTACAGAAGTGCTTGTGTCGACACACATCTATACAACATGTATTGTACTTTGTGCATTATGTGTTTCAAAACAGTGGTACTGTCCACAAAATATATATATTTATATATTATAGCCCCCCCCAACCCTTCCCATAACTGAAGTGGCTAGCGTTCTGACCTCAGATGGCTAACTATAACAGCAGCGAGCTCCTGCGGGTCAGTTAGGTGGGGATTTTTCTCCATGACGGAGTGAACGATGTAGGCGGGGAATATGTTGCAGAGGTTGCGGTAAGTCTGGTACTGATGCTCGGGGATGACCTGCCTCTCCGGGTGCTCGGTCGGCAGGCCCTCCCAAGGGGAACGCCAGATTTGCTCCATCCTGTCGGGCATGCTACGCACCATCACTCGCTCGCAGCACGGCTGCATCAGGCTATTGCTCAGTGGGTACGGCTGGTATGCACAGGATTCAGACCCGCAGGGTAGGGGGTCCCAGCTGGCGTGCTGCTCCCGGCACAGGGGCGGCCTCCTAAGTCTCATGGGGTTGCTCTCGTACAAGCGAGAGTCGGAGATGCTGTCCATGCGGGTCATGCCCAGGGAGCGCCCGGCCTGAGAGGATGACGAGGGGTGGAGGTTCTGAGGTACGGGGTAGTCCCCAGGGCAGCTGGAGCGGGCGCCCACCACAGCATGCTGCGCGTGGGGGACCAGGTGGGACTGCTTCCGGGGAGGCTGCTTAGGCTCCTCCTGCCCATAGCTCTGCACCCTGGTCAAGGCCTCGTGGCTGTATCCATGAGCGAAGGGTTGCAGTCGGCTCTGGGACGAGGACGGGTGGCCCTTCACGCTCTCCTCCATGCCACCGTCGACGGAGCCCATGTACGGCTCGCCGTAGGAGGAGAACGACTCACAGTTGGAGTGGTTTTTCGGGTACATGCCCATGTCGTGCTCCATGCTGTAGAAACTGTCGGTGTTGTGCATGCTGCCCAGACTCATGCTGGAGAAGTCGCTCATCATGGAGTAGTAGCCGTGATCGCCCACCGAGTCATACTTGGGGAAGGGCTCACTGTAACTGACCGAGGCCCCGTGGCTGTTGGTGACCAGGATGGGCGGGTACTGCACGCTGGACATGTGCTCCAGCGAGCTGCCGGAGAACTGCGAGGAGCCGGGCACAGGGCTGCTGGCTGAGCGCGTGTTCAAGGCGCCGGCCGCATGGCTTTTTGCGGGCTGCATGGTCGGCACGCTAAGGGCCGAGACGAGGGAAGGCACAGAGTTGGCCTCGGACTTCCGGGCGACGGACAGCCTCTCCTCCGGCTCGCACGCCACGGAGCGGATGCTGGGGTCCGACTGGCGCTTCGGGGCCACACGCTTGGCTTCCGAGCCGCTCTCGGCCTTTGAGGCCCCGGGGCCCGCCCCGCACTTCACCAGCGCGCCCTCGCTCATCGTCTTCACAGCCGTCAGCTTGGCGAACGCACGCAGCTCATCCGCCACCGATCTCTGCGGCTGGTTCGCCCGTTCGGGGTGGTAGTACTTGCATTTGTGTCCGTAAGTACATTTCTTTCCTGTAAAACCCATTGAAAAGACAACCAACTTAGAAGTAGTTATGAGGTGTTAGTAAAGACAATAATAACCGTGAAATGTGGATATTACTGTGAGGTTGCGATGCTGCAGATGGCCTAATACCAGAGTAACTAACTCACCATATGGGCACGGCTGCTTCTTGTGCTCTGGGATGACAGGCCGCTTCCTAAGAAAGTTCTCCAGACTGGGACCGTGTCTCCCCAAAGGGTCATCTGGTGGCATGAACCTACAAGACGGAATTTCAACACTCATATAAATAATTCTACGTGTCAGACAAGGTTCAGGCTAGAGCAATTAAATTTGATATTAAAATTAATCTAAAAAAAGCTTCAGCATTTGAATTACAGATGCTGGGCAGCCAGATTGCATAAGCTCATAAGTTTCAAGCTAAATTAGTGCTTCTTCTTGGACAACTGCATCCTTGGGATGACATGTGCTAGACCAATTAAAATGTATGGTTTCAATTCTAAAAACTGCTTTTTCACTAAGCCAAACCATTGTTCAATATGTAAAAAAATAATTTTTAATATATGGGAAAAATACAGCCTAACAATGGATTCAAGCTAAAACATCACTCGAAATATCTGTTTGCAAATTTTATTAACCTACTTGTCATTTACGAAAGAATACATGAGGAGACGTTCTTCTATGAATTTCTTCCACTCCGGTTTCTCGTTCTGAAGGTCCCGGTAGTTGTCATTGGAAACGATGATGCCGTCTGAGTCATATGCCAGCTTGACTATGAACCGATCATCATAGCAAACCACCCTCCTTCCCTGGACCCTCCTTGATGGTGTGAACACTAGGATCTTCTCCTTCTCAAGTTTTCTCAAGATTTCTTGATCTTGCAGTGGAATCATAGTAAAACACAGCATTACATGACAAGGCAAGTCATGTTAGAAATCTGGCAAACATGGTCCAAACATTTTAAACTCCACCTGCTCTCTAAAATTCTGGTTCTGCAAATAAGCCACCCTCTACAAGCTAGGCATAAAAAGTGATGTCATGTCACTATTCACAATGGACCCAAATGGTCCCATCCAGGGTTGGGGCCATTCCGGAATGCAATCATCAATTCCAATCCAAATCAGGAAATGGAACTGGAGTTGGGATTGGAAAAGGAAACTATGAGGAATTGATGAATGCATTCCGGAATGGCCCCAACCCTGGTCCCATCATATGAAAGGTAATGTGTACCACACATACCAGTTATAGGGGCATCAGGTCTGGACTGCTCTTTTCTCCAAGCTGGAACAAACACTGTGATGTCACTGTGTCCTTTCTCCAAAAACCAATCCACTGCCAACTGGATGCCACGGCAAGAGAACACCTCTTTGTTTCCATGGCTACAAGTAATGAAATAAATAAACAAATAAACAAACACATAAATAAATGTTTACTGGTGACAAACGGGCCTTGATCGTGACAGTTCAGAACAGTGCTGGTCCACTTGCATTTACAAATCGGAGGTCCTTTCGGTTTCTGGGATGCTTACCTCATCGCCACATTCGAGCCATCTATGACAATGGGCCGAAGGTTGTCTACATTGTCCACAGAGTCATCTTCTAATGATACTTCAGGGCTGGTGATCTCCTTAGGGCAGGTGTTGCGAGGTGTCAGCGCCCCAGCGTTGTTGCTGCAGGTGCTTGTGCAGCTGCTGGCCTGAGTCTCCATCTCACCCTTGTTACCGAGTCTCACCAGCTCCGCTAGGATGTCATTAATCAGGGCGCTGGCCCCCAGTTTGCTCAGCACTGCTTCCACCTGCTCTCCAGAGTAGCCGAGCTTCAGGGCAAAGTCCATCTTGGCCTGGTAGCCCTTGTCGGTGCTGGGCTTGCTGGTGTTGAGCCTGGAGTCATCGCTGCAAAGGTCCTGCAAGATGCTGCTCTGGGAAAAACTGGGGCGATCTAAGCATGGCGAGCGGCAGAGCTGCCGGTGGGGTTTGGTAGATATTAAGGTCTCCTTCTTCTGGCTGCTGCTTCTCACCTGGTCCGCCTCGCTTTCTGAGCTGGAACCCTCCTCCGAATCCCCGCTGCCATCCAGGGCCTCCTTCGGTGGGCTCGCTTCTGCCCCGGAGGACCGTTTCTCCATATTCGGCTTCTCCACCATGGACCAAGCTGTCATAACATTGTGCTTCCCACCGGAGACCTCCAGCGTGAGCTCACCTCCACCACAACCTGGGAGACATACTTGATGGCCGATTTAAGCTCAAGCAGCCGTATGTGCGAAGCACAACTTAAAAATCCCCTCTTCTGGTGCTCCGCTTAAGTCGAAGACAAAATATTCCTAAAAGACAACAAACACATCAGAATGATAGAATCATCCAGCAGTTTCAGGTAACATATTACTCCTAACTAAATGAGTATTTAATTGATGTAAACACACTCTTTGTTTTTCAGGCTACCTTGGGCTCCCAAGAATTTAGCGATTCACTGCTGTTGGCCGTGAACACCTGTCGATCTCTGTTATGTATCTTAGAATATTTTTAAATACACACCAAACCCATAACATACACAGAAAATAATGATAATGATCATTGATAATATGCCGTGGGACAGGCAGAATTTCATCGAAAAGGCAAAACAAAGATTAACTCTTATATGTATCATTTATAATTAGATAACTAGGACTATGGTTCAAATACATTTATTTTTATTTAGCAAAACACCATGCGACACATTTTAAATGTTTAAAATGTATGGACAGTTTCAAAACACAATACACAGTGCCCTAGTATTATGCAATTTATAACCATAACATAACAAAGCTATATAAATGTAACATTTTAAACTGGTATTCTACACTACTTCATATATATTCCCCTATATGCAATTTTCCCTGGAGACAGAGCATTCCTTGAAGGTGTCAGCCCACATTTGAGATTTCGGTGACAGCACAGGTACTTGATACAACAGCAAAAAAACAAAAAAGTAGCAGATATACACTGGCTGCAAAAAAGACCACAGTGTTACAGTTTCTGACATACAGAACCTTCCACTCGAGCTCACACTGCAAGCATAAAACAAAAGACGTGGGCTCACAAAAGCCTTCACAGGAAGCCTTCCTCTTCACTCGAAACTGCAGGCTGGAATTTCCTCCGATTGTGAAAAGCACAGAAGAATACAGCAGATTGGAGTGAAGGCCGCAGCCTCCACCTCACTGGCGGAAGCCCAGCACGGCTACCATGCTACGGTGCCCTCAGCAGATGGACAGACCTGTGCAGGCTTGCACAGCCTGTCTCATAGCAACAAGTGAAGCACAGGCCCATATCTGTAACAGGATGCATGCTGCTAAAGGAGTATTTTTTTTCCCCTTTGGCCTTCTGAAGCACCTGGTGTGAGAGTGGCATAACCTGTAGCATCCCTACGTGTAACTCCTACTCTGAATATAACAAAACAAAACCACCAGAAGCAAAACTTAACAACCACACTTTATATAAAAGTCCAGCTAACTCAGGCTACTGATAAATGTCATATTTTCCAGTCTTTTGGCAATGAGCCGACAAGAGTGCTTCTTCTAACTTGCAATAGAGAATACCCTATTATGCAAAAGCTGTTATTCACGAACACAAATAAATAACATATATGTATTTAAACATGTGCAAATTTATATTAACTGATATTCTCAAAGCAACCATGTAATGAACGTATTCCTGAGATCTGTTCTTCTATGTTCATATTGCATTCATACGGATATACAATTGGTTAAAATAATAACAATTTGGCGTTATCAACAACCTTCGCAGGTTAGCTAACAGCCTCGCCTTACAGAACTAAAGCTAGCTACATGCAACATCCCACACCTACTCGTCGCTTGGAGGATACATTTTTTTTTTTTTTTTTTTTGCGTTGTCATACAAAACATAACGTACAGGGGTTTAGCCGCTTCTCACATAATCCAATATTTGTGCAACCCCCGTCTGTAATCAACAGATCTGACAGCCACTAAGGCATCCCCTGCACAGTGTATAAAACGATAACGGGTACTTAAAAGACACAACACCTAATTTGTCCTTAGATTAAAGAATCCAGGCAGCTAGCTAGCTAGGTACAAGCATGTTAAATTACGTCATCGATTAGGTAGATATTTAATAGCTGAGGCAAAATGTTTGCATTTTCACGTTTCGTATTTTTTATTTTTTTTATTATTTTTTTTTTTACTGACATCATTAAGCCGATATTTAATGACATTTAGCTGTTATCAGTACACGCTCCCTTGCACCCAATTTGACGACCGAGCGAGGCATTTGCACGTAATTCAGCAGCCGGTTTGCCCGTTAGCGAGCTCGCTAGCGCGGTTACGGTTGTCCATCCTTCGCTAGCGGATAGTTAGCTGCCCGGCTAAGCCTGCTAGCTAGCCCCGGATAAGCGTCGGCTAACATGTCAGCTTAACGGACGGACGCCAGGTCCAGCTAGCCTGGTCGGGGCTTTCGGTCGTGACACGTCTCCGGCTAACTCCGCCGCAGGCTACCGGACCAAACGCAGATAAATTGCGGGCTCGTTAAACGAAAGTAACCCCGTGAAGAAGCGGATGGCGTGACGGTAGCATAACTAGCAGCAACATGCTAGTATTAATAAATCTGCTAGCCAGCTCCTTACCAATTTCCCTCCCCCAATACCCTTCAACGCAATAGTTAGCCACCTTGCAGGGCTGGTTTAGCCGCACGACTAGGGTATCGATAACTTAAAAAAGGTAGCGTAAAAGTTCTTACTTTAGCCTCTACGCGGTCCCCTTCCCCGGCCTCCTCGGTACTCGCCGTGATGCTGGCGTTGCCGCAGTTTGACTCAGCGGAACCAAGGTTGACCCCCACCCGGAAAACTTACTCTATATACGGCTTGGAGCGGCTTGGCGAAGCGGCCTGCTCCCGCGGCGCTGCCAGCTCCAAATCAATTTAAATAAAAAAAAATACATAAATATATATACTAAAGTGCCTCCTGAATGAAGGCAAATTTTATACACAGCATAGCGGGGGGGTCTCTCTTGTTGAAATGGCCAGACGCTTTAAAAGCGAAATATTTTATTTGTTCGAAACATCATTATAGGGGGAAAACATCCACAGCATCCCTTTTCCTCCATCATCCAGCCTCCCACAGACTGTCTCTTAGCAACAGGTTTGCCGCCCCCTGTCGCCGATTCGGGGACATCAAATACGGCCATTATGGCAGAGAAAACAAATCACACTTTTTTCATCCAAAACAAACGATGTATTATTGATAAATATGTATAATATATATGGAAGAATATCATGATAGTAATATGAGCTTATGTTTATAATGTAATCTATTCACGCAATGCATGTCAAAATTATTTTTAGTTTTATTATCTAACGCGAAAGCCCTTGTAATTACTTCTCATCACATTACATTAAGTGAATGTCACGCTTCTGCTGAAATTTGTGCAGTAATGCGCTCGTCGCCTCATGAAATGTTGGGATAGTAAATAACAGTGCGAGCATGACATTCCCGTGGACCAAGGATAAGTCACAGTATGCGACATTGACTGTAATGACTTCTGTCGTTATTTTAAGACTGTCCTACTCGTAGGAATCTCATAACAGGTTATTACCTTTTATTAGATTTGATTGGACTATTGATTTGACCCTATTCACTTCTAAACAAAATATCCACCTTTGAAATTGTTTCTGAAAATATTACTACAAATACACACGTTACAAATTTCAAGGATTTTCTAAACTTTCGAATTTCAAGGCAATCTTTGTTGACTGATGTGACATCAAGGTTAGTTCTGTAGAAATACAGTCTAGAAAAATGCAATCATTGGCTACAAAACCACGATAAAACGAGGGAGCACAATGACAGAGCTGGGAGCAACAGTAATGGACTTTAACGATAATACATTTATTTTAAATAAAAAAGTACAGGATTCTGAGGCATTTTGTGATAGTGTGCCACATCCATTATTCTGCTTCAAATGGAAGCACTCCAAAAATAATTTTCTGAAAGACTTGTGTTCTTGGGCACTGATATGAACTGTATATATACTAACTGAATACACACATATGCACACAGAACTGTATCTTGAAATCTTCTTTATACTCCTTAACTTGATAACGCTCCAACTAGGACTAAACCCCACTGTTACCAATTTCTATACCCATCCTTTACCTGGACTCTTTGGATACTGCTGTCATATTCCAAAATTAAACTTACATAAAATATCCAAAAATGCATGCAATAGTTTAAACTGCTGGATTAAAATAACGGAAAGGCTTTTCTTAATATTAAGACACATCTATATTGTCAGTTGATGTTAACTGAAGCCAATTGATATTATTGATGTTATGGCGCAGTATGCTGCTCTCACAGGTCTTTGGCTGTGTCCAGAATGATTCCAGTTTGAGGAATCCCGTTTCAGGCAGAGTAACCATATCCCTGACCCCAAGCTTCGCTCTTACTATCTGTGTGTCTCACAGGAGTGCAAGATGGGGTATCTGGAAATCAAAGAATTCCTAAGTAGTAGCATTAATTTTTAATAAAACTATAATGTATCAGTGACCGTAGTAAATGTGGCTAGTAAATTAAACTGAGATGCATTAGCAAGTTGGAGTAGCTGCAATATCTGAAAACGTATTGTTGCATTGCCAATTATAATTACTGTTAAAAGTTACGCTGAACTTTCATTTAGCTGTTTAACTTTACAAGCGAATGTCTGTAGACATTATGGCGTGTTACAAAATCACTGTAACATGACCTCTATATAGAAATGCAGTTTATGTAATCATAAACCATATATTTTATCTTAGTATCGTACAGTACAACCAAATATGTATGCATTTCGCTTTCCAGAAGATAGGTGGCGCCACTATGTTAAATATATATTATGTGATCCAGCGAGTAAGAAGTCAGCACATGCTCACAAAGCTGCGCTCATGTGTTACATCTTTTGTTTTTCTGGCGTTTGCAGCGGCATAGACCATCGCTCGGTTGCGTGATTGGGAGCTACTTGGGCAATCATGGCAGATGAACAGGAGATCATGTGCAAATTAGAAAACATTAAGGAGATAAGGTAACATGCATGATTAACTGGCCATTTCTAGTATTGTCTCTTTGTCTGGTTACTATATATAACTCAAAATATGTAGATCTTTCCTCAGCCGACGTGTTAGAGGTTCCCGGCATCTGTTAGTGCCAGTTTGCTCTGTAAACGAGTACTGGGTTTTATTATTCGAGTTGAGTACCTGTGCGTTGGTTACTTTATGTCTTTGAGTGGAAGCTTGCTTGTTTTCAATACTTAATCGTAACTGTTCGAGGGCATCATGCACGTGTTGCATATATAATTTATCTATTTAGTAGCAAGGGTACCGGTAGGGTGTCTAATTGGATTATCGTACAATAATTATTTTTTTAATAGCTATACAGTGGCTCAATTGAATAGTCTCCGGAACTGAACAAAGCACTTTATATAGCAATGACGGCGCTTTCAGAAAGCTGTGTGCTGGCTGGCTTCTAAAAAAAAACCCTGTAAATTAATCATATATTAACAGGTGTTTAGCTCGGTGATGTGGACAAATTAAGAAAAAGCAATATACATTACGTATGTGCTTCGCCTCAATTTTGTTTTAATATGGGGGGGGAAAACGCCCACATTTTTCTGTCTCCGCTGCGGCGCCCTAACAATAGGATTGGCACGTTACCTGGGGTGAAAGAAGCAATAGGATGTAATCCATTGTCAGTTAATGCCTGAAAATTAGCACCCCAGGGGGCAAAGGAAGTAACATGGGGGATAAAGAAGACATTATACGGTGAATTTGGATGGATTATTGCGTTACCTGTAACTAATTTTCTTTTCAGTGCTAAGGGAGTTAACCAGGGTATAAAATTATGTAGCTTTGTTTGAATTTGGGCTGAATAGTTAAGTAAAATGTGTATTGTGAGGAAAATCTAGTTTCCACATTTTTTTCACCAAAACATTTAAAATTATCTATGGATGTGTAGTTTTTTTGCAATTAAAAAAAATCTAAAATGGGGAATTAATATTTAGAGCCGGCAGAAATGGTCTTAAAATTATTTTGACTCTATTACGTTTATTTGAATGTCAAAGTAAAAGAAATTGGTATCAAAAACGATTAGTAGATTATAAGGCTACCGTTGTGTTTGAGCTGTAGCTTGGTCTGTAACACTAGATGTTCAAAAGTTTAAATATCTGGGGCCAAGACTTAGCTCTAAAACAGATGGAAAATGAGGCTTAATAATTTGAAGTAAAACTGTGTAGAAGTATTTAGTATTGTAATATAGTATTTAGTGCTGTAGTATATTATATCCTCCTGAGACCCAAAGAAAAAGTGTCTTTCAGTTTTAGGTTAATTGTGATTTTCTATGTCTTTGGAGGAAATAAGACATCTTTTTTTCAAATGTATTTTTATTTTTAATTTCACAGCATGTCCTCTTTAGTGTACAACAGGAATAAATATGTTTCCTT
>JAODJU010000002.1:795413-811194 GCA_026776725.1 Gnathonemus echidnorhynchus | reverse complement strand
CATAGATCCATACATCGCATAGCCTCATTAAGATATCCAGTGTCTTTCAGCTGCAAAAATGTAGATTCTTGAAAAAGCAATGAAGTGGTACAAAGTCGATTTGAACATAAGATGATGAGTTAAGCTCATGTAATACATGCAGAATAACAAATTTGAGCACATGTCTGTTTTCTTTTCATTACTGCAGTTTTAGACATACATCTCCTAATAAAAAAACAGATCTTAATGTTTAATGACATTTTAATAGTTTAATAGTTCGAATGCTTATACAGAAAAAAAAATAATACACCAATAATTATACCAGGAGAGGTGCACATGGACGGGACACTTAGAAAATATTAAGGGGGTGGTTTATGGAGGGAGGGCGGCAGTGGAATCTCATTCTCAGAAAATCCATCCATCCATCTATCTTCTATAACCGCTTATACAATTCAGGGTTGTGGGGGGTCTGGAGCCTATGGGCACAAGGCAGGGAACAACCCAGGATGGGGTGCCAAGCCATGACAGATTCACAGGATATGTCAGACCTAATTTAATGCAATTTGTAATTGTTCTATAATGTCTAAGCCTACGCAAAAATATTAATTATTGAAATGTACATATCTAATGCAGATCATATTGATTTTGTACAGCTTGTTCAGAGCAAATTTACTTGTTGTAAGCTTTTATCTTAACAGAAATCGTCACGAAAGGACGCTTTCATTCAGCCTCTTTCTACAAAAGTCAATAACTAGGGCAAAACTTACTTAAAGGGGGAAAAAAAAGATCCTTTGCGGTCTAGTCTTTTGTTCCCACCCTGGAGTGCAGATCATTTATAGCTAGATAATCAGAGTGGAGGCCGTTTGCAGATGTTGCCATAGGAACTGACCCTAAATGTCAGGGGTGCAGTGCTGACCACAGCCTTGCTCACCCAGGACTGCCTTATCAGACACTACGCAATAGAAAGTCGATGGATTACAGAATTGAGCCTTAATTCAAATCTGGGCTGATATATACCCTCAGGCAGTGCTATTTATAGCACTATTTTTAGAATTTACCTAAATAAAGCCAACTAATTAAAAAGGCCCTGAATAGAGGCCCCCAATGCAAAACTCATCTGTATTTCAAAGTAGTCAAACACTGCAAAGCTTGACACTAATCAGTACATTAACTTCCACTAATGTATTTTACAGAAGTGAAACAGAGTAAAGTTTTTCTTCACCTCACTGGACACGGGCCGAGGAAATAAAGCAAAGCTGCCAATTGGGAAATGCTGCAGAAGTTCAGGAAGTATGTCTAGAAGATAGGCTGTAAACGGGGACTCCCCAAAGAAGTAGGAGATAAAGGAGAGGAAGAACGTGAGAGAAAAAAATGTGGAACTTGACTTTTCTCTCTCTGTGAGATGGTCTGGGAGGCTGAGATGTAATAACGCAGAAGGGCTTTTAAGAAAGATAGATTTGAAAGTAAGATGAACCGCAGAATCTTTGCTTATAAGAAAACCAAGGAATTAAAAAGCAGAGGCAGCACACAACATATTGTCTGCTTTAATATAGAAACAGATCCATTTCTTTTAAAGACCTAAAACAAATATTCCTAGTACCATTTTCCAGTTAACTTCAAAAATATGTCTCACTTTGACTCTTTGCTTTCAGACTATATAACAAAATATCTTGAAGACGCTTGTTAAATTGACTTTGTTTCCTTTGTGGAGTGATGAAGCGAGTGATTTCAAGGTGATGTTTGTGCCGTTCGCCTGTAGAGACGAGATGGATCTGCTTTGCCTTGGGCTACGGCCTTTCTGACATGCTTTCCTGTGGTCCGCTCTGCATGCTTTATCTCCATAGCACAGCTGATTGAGCTCTCAGGCTGGTATAACTTCTACCTGTCTGTTCAGAGCTGTTCTGGTCTTTATCATAGAAGATTGAAATATCTAGTGTCTCATGCATGTTGGAAACTACTTTTTATGAGAACATAGCTGCATTTTTTTTATTAGCTTTTTTTCTTTCTTGGCATACTAGTACAGAAATGTAATTCCAACAATTATATTTATAACAGTTCCATTACACATAGATGAACTGATTGTTGTTTAATAAACAAACATAAAATACAAGGAAAACTTAAGCCTTGAATGTGACGGCAAGGTCAAGACTTTCTCCTAACATACAATTTAAATCATGTTTAATCACTGAAAAGTGTTTCCAAGGCAACAGAATATATAACAAGGCAAAAACAACATCCTGGCACAGTTGACTGTGTGTAGAATGCTTTTGTCTGTGCTTAGCTTGACATGCTATTATTGCCAATACAGCTACAAAATCGAGTATATTCACACACGCTGACACAGTCATGCAACAATGGAACACAGAGGGGTTCATTCTATTTGTTTTTGCACAGTACAAGCATGCTTTTGTTCCAAATGAGGTATTTGTTAGATATCAATTATGTGGTTTTACCGCAAAAACAAAAAATAATTACAATAATAAAAAAAAATCAAACTGAGGATGTGCCTCGGAAACACAGAGCAGGTTCCGTATCTTGCACAAATGATCTGTGGCAACAATTTTACTCTTCCTATTTCGAGCAGAACAAATACCTGCTCTCCAAAGCAAAATTAATTTATTGACGAGGGCCGGCACAAAAGAGCGTGTACTCAATTTCCCACACAGACGAGAGCAATGAGCAGTGCTCCGATACCAAGAGACTCGGGGACTTCAGCTGTTCCTGTTTAGATAATCATTCGCTTTAGCAATCACTTTCCCGTATGAAGCATGAGTCAGACCCGATATTCAAAATATTCCACGTTTCTGGTGTGCTGGGTTGTCAAATATTTTACTTGCCGTGATTTCAAATAAGCCAAGCTGAGCCTAAAATTTAAATCTGAAAAGAAAGAAAAAAATAACAGAAATAATGGTCAGGTAATTACCCTGTAAACAGTAGATACATACTAAATCCACACATTTTGTTTATGTGTCACTTTTTCGCATCTCATTGTGAAAACCTACATGAAATCATATCTTATGACCAAACAATAACATATTACTGCTGTCGATGTCAGAATAAGAACAACCTCCATAGGAGAAGGCAGTGGAAAATGGACTTTATATGGTATTTCATTCATGCAGTATTCTTTTTTTTTCTGGAAAAATATGTGACATTTTACAATTGCAATGATCAACAGTTCTAACTTTTGTGGATCAGCTGCATGTGCTTTCTGAGAGAGAGAGAAAGAGAGAGAGAGAGTGAGAAAGAGAGCGAGACAGAGAGGAGGTGGAGGGTTAGAGAGGGAGGGAAGGAGAGACACGGATTGGACGGAGAGAAAGAGAAAAAGAGGTCTCAGTTGCATTTACTGCAGACTGACATTAGGCTTGTCGTCAGATAATACACACAAGCTACTTCTCGTGTATAGAAGGAGTAGTTTTCCCACCAGGATTCACGATTCCTTATTCAAGCTATTCAGTTCTTTGGATTTAATGTGTGACATATCTCTCCCTGCACGGCTAGAGTTGCTGCTGTCCAGGTATGTCTCCATTGCAATTTATTATCTAAATGAAAAAAGGGGGAAAAAAAGATTAAAAACAATCTTGAGAATGGCACATTATTTTCTGACTATGAGGATAGAATTTTTGCATTATGTTGGGTGAGTAAAGCTTTGAGAAAAGCTTGGAACAAATCAGCCAGACAGTTTAGTTGCTTTGAAGGCTTTGTGTTCACCTTATGCTGTCATCCATGCATTTGGCATCTCCATGGGTTTTATATTAATGTATTCTGTGGTCAACTTTGCCAGGATGTTTTGAAAGCTAGGGTTGCAAAATATGTCAAGGATTGAAATAAGATCTTTTAGCTATTAATTGGCTTTTGATAAATTACAGTTAGAGTGGACTAATCATTTATAATAATTTACTGAGTCTGATGTGCTGAATAACTCTAACGAATTGTGTCTTTTAAAGATGTTTTATATGAATCTGGAAACTTTCAAGTATGATACACCATCGATCCATTGAAGTACAATCTGTAAAGCGATTTGTGCATTTTTCCAATAAGTTTTTTTCTAGTTCAATAATATAGTCACCAGGACATATTGAATCAAGGATTTTGTGAAGGAATCACCTCCTAATGGAAAAAGTAAAGTTCATTTAAGGATTTTTTTAAGTTGCAAGGTGCTGATACAGTGTATCATTTTCATGTAGTAGAAAAAAACAGCAATTTTTAATGCTCATATGACTCCATACTTCCACGTGTATATGGTAGAAACCTTAATGTATGGTAAACTTAAAATGTCCTAGAAAAATGTAACAAAGTGAAAGTATTATGTAAGTCATATGAAAGTCTATCCAAAGCACCACCGTACTTAATGAGCCTGGGAAACAAAGGTACAGCTGGAAAAGTGTTAGAGAAGCTGGTCTTGTGGCTGCACTGCACGACTCCACAGGGATGGTCTGCTTATTTGCCCCAGAGTTAAGTGCTAAATCTTAACTGCATAAGTAAATGCTAGGTGTATATTCATTAGCTTCATAAACTCATAATATACGCCGAGAAATATAGACCGCTCACTAACAACTCTGTGAATTATGGTGTTTAACGCAACATCAGTGTTATTTCTATATGTTAAAGCGCTTAAATATTGGTATTTTTGATTATTTTATCATAGTACCAGTCTTCTAGGTTTAACAGAACACAGAGTGCTGGCCTTCATATTTTGGATGTTAGATAAACCAATATTATTAATAAGGAAACCAGGGCAAAACAAACACCTTCACCTAAAACAAAACAAACAAACAAAACTGAAACAGAACAAATGCCTTCACCTGAAACAGAACAAACATCTGCACCTGAAAACTGTCCAGTTATCAGAAGACATTGCTCCCTTATGCGTTTACATACTGACTTTTAAAACTGTCATAGTGTTTATTCATTTACGGCAAATTCTTCTTCTATCTCATGTTGCACTGCCCTAATGATAACCCTTGACCCTTGCTGTATTTTATTAAACGAATAGAACTGTGTAATGATGTGGAAATGAACCACTTTCGTTTCCTGCCATTCAGCCGTCGTCTGCTCAGTTCAGATACACCGTAATATACCCTCCACACAGTGTCAGTAAACATTGTTTTTTTAAAATATTTTATATATATGTATATATAATTTTATATATATATATATATATATACATATACATATATATACATATATACATATACATATATATATATACATATACATATATATATATATACATAAATTTTGTTTTTGTTTTTTTACACTAAGGTGAAGACGATTGCTACTGCAGGTTGAAGAGCTGACCCTCAGCATCCAAAGACTGTGAGGCAACCCCACTTTCCTATGGAGCCACACTCACAATCCTACAGGTGCACAGAGAAAGCAGGAAATCTCAGAGCCATATAAGACCCTTGTACCCTAGGAGAGAGGGAAAAGGCAGACGGCGACAGGGGGGAGTAGAGAATCGTTCACATAGAGCACCTGTGACTCCAGGCAAATTTTATTACCCAGGATTTAATAACAGAAAAGCTGAACTGGTGCCAAGACTGAAATCTCATTTGAAGTTCATTTTGCGAATAACGATTTGGCTCTTCCAATAAATACCGGATTAGAGCCACACAAAGGTTTAAGCATGTAGGGAACGTCTGGACAGAGCTGCATTTCACCAAGTGTCACATGACTTGTTTTTGGTTTATCTAAGAGGCATTTCAGTCACCAAGTACAGCTTGCATATAGTACTGATATGTTTTTTTCTTCTTTCTCTGCAATTTCAGTTGTTGCCCTACCCTCAATGAGAGCAAAAAAACCAGGTGACCTGTTTTTTCTTTCAACGGTGACTGGTAATGCACAAATGAGCATCCACTCTGCCAACTCGACTGACGTGGCCGTGCCAAGCGACCATGACTCCTTCTCGTCCATCATCGCCTTGATGCTGGTGTTGACTCTAGCCTGCTCCGTTATAGTCGCATCGCTAGTTACTTTCTACTGCCGTAAATCACAGCTCCAAGTCAGGAAACTCAAGAAGGCGCAAGAAGAATACGAGAAGGATCAGGGCAATAACGCCATGGAGCAATGTGGTGGACAAATGGCATTGATCCAGAGTCCGTGAGGAACATCACAGCCTATGAGAAAATGAAAGTTAGAAGGAAAAAAAAAACTTCTCTTTCAGGATCTCAGAGTAAGTGCCTGTAAGGATCCCCACACTACTCTACAACAAAAATGTGTTTCCTTGGACACATGTATATATAAAAAAAGATCCAGCACACTGAAGCATTGTTTAAGTTATACATGTGCATTGTCACGTTGTGTAAATATATCATGTAAAACTGACAAATTACTTCAACGGTGAGCCACGCAGAGGTCTGATGTAAGCATGAATGTTGTGAAATGTAACAGGCATTCCATATTGAGAGATCTTCATTCTAAAAACTATACAATCAGCAAGTAGAAAATTCAGTGTTCAAATTAACATTACCGGTATTAAACTGTTTGCATCTGGCTTGCTAAAAAAAAAGTGAGTGAAAAATAAAATGTGATGAAAACACATCTGAAATTTAAAAAAACAAAAATAATAATAATAATTTGTAATGAGCACAAGAGTGATTCAAACAGAAACGAGTCTGGTGGGGTTTTCCAGGTAAACAAAACTGATGTAGGTACATAGAACAGCATAGTAAACCATCATCTTTACCAAATAAGACGGTTGTTTCAACTTAAATGCAAGTGTGGTATCAGTCCTAATTAACATACTGTATAGCTCTCATTGACAAACTACACATTATATACTATGTGGGCAACAGCACATCCTGACTTGTCGTCATCAAGTAATGAAAGAAAAATTGCATTAAATAATTATGATTCATAGTATTTCAGTGAGTTACCATGCTTCATACTGCAAATGTCAAATGACTCATTAACAGTATACTTAATGCTGGATCCAATATATCTCTTAAGTGGTCATTTAATTAGTATCTATATTAGAGTGGCAATCATAGTCAAACATGCTGACATGAATCTAGGCAATAAGGCTCACGAACATGACATGAAAACTGCCCTGATGCACAAGATCCTTAAGTATCCATGGAAGTTCTGCCACAACTAAATGATTTCTCCATTGATAGATTTCCATTTTGGCTTTTTCCTTTGAAAAGTTAATCTCTCCTGTTAACTATAAATTAGCCTCAGTTGTGCAGTAAAGCCGCTCTATTCCGTGTCCAGTACCAGTTACGATTATAGCTAACACTCATGGTATTGCTGCAGGGGACAATATGGTATCACTTGTGTAAAAGGCAGACATGATACTCATCACAGTACAAATAACGAACGTGCTTTTATTTGCTCTTTGCACAAGTACAGGTACGTTGGAATGCTTCTCTTCGCCTCCCACATTTTGTTCTCTATAGCTTGGGGGGGTCACGGCACAGGGTCAGCTAATGTGCAGGGCCCCTGGAGCTGGGGGTTAAGGGCCCCGCTCAAGGGCCCACAGACATGTGACTGTTCTGCTGAGGCCAGAGCTCAAACCAGTGATCTTCTGCTCACAGACACAGAGACTTTTCTCACTGAGCCACACACCATATATGGCGGCCACATTGCAGGACAGACATCTAGAGAATCAAGATGTTTCGAAGATCCACAGACTTAGATGAAAGGAGGACCCAGAGCTCTTGGGGATACTTTCTAAAGTATTTTTAAATGACAGAGTACACATCAGGTCTCCTAGCAACTAAAACATGAATCCTCAGTATTGGCTTTTGTTCATTTCAATGAGGGTTCTGTGATTTTATTTTGCATTTTATGTGAGCCAAATACTCCAAAAGTTTCTTGTTTACTGTAAAAATAAACTAGGCACTCTCTGTCAAACTTGGCAGGGTTTATGTCTAGCAAAGCTATATATGTAAAAGATCAAAGGCGCTGTGCGGACAAAATAGCAGATGCTAAATGTTTTAAATGAGGCTTAGCCATACTTCAGCCATGTATGTAGATCTCTAAAGCGAAAGGTGGTTTGTTTCAAACGTAAATCATGTTAACAGTGTAACCATGAATCTTTGTTTATTTATTTAGTATAAGCATGTACAAGTATTCGCATAGCACTTAAGGCCATGATGGAAACGTGATATTGTACCTAGTAGCGTGCAGTGATGTAATTGATTTCATATATATATATATATATATATATATATATATATATATGAACATGGAGTGTGTGTGTGTGTCTGTATATATATACACACACACACACACACACACTCCCATATACATATATCCTTTCTTCATGTACATGTACAGTGGATGAATTACCAGTTATGTTCATTTTCAGAGCTTCAGTTACAATTAAACCACATACATTAAAAGATTCATGATGAGTAAATACTGTGTACGCCATGCATTTTATTATTCTATTGTTCTCTTCTTTGTGGAGTAACTGTAAAGTTAAGCCATATTATTAAGCTTAATGTTTAAAATTTATCTTGATATACTGTGTATTCCACTGTGTTACTTTGTTGTATCAAATCATACGGTGCTTTTCCACTGGCATACAGGAACCAGGCTGTACCCGAGCCATACTGAGAAGAGACACTAGTTACAGCCCAGTTCCAGCTTCCTTCCTTCCGGCAGAAGGGTCTGCTGGGTAAAAGTGTTGCCGGGTTTGGAGAGCAACAGTGAAGTAAAATTGAAGAGATGCTTATTTACTGATCATACAGTGAACATCAGGATTTACCATGTGCTAATTTTCCGGCACATCTGTGAGAATTGCCGTGTTCACTTGTGTAAATTTGCGTTTAGCTGTTCATAGTAATTATTTAAGTAGAAGGTTGGGAATTTTCCAGTTCTGAGTTTTCAGGAATAACATATATCATCCATTATGCATCATACATAATAGTATCGCACATCATACATCATGATGATCGATACTACTAATAATGTACAGAATATCTGCTTTTTCCTTCAGATAATCCATGTACAGAAGACCCGTATCTCCCCTTGACCAATCAGATGGTGGTGATGCAACCAGCTGAGTCTGGTCAGGCTTTCAGCCCTGCTGATACTCAGGGCCTCGTCAGCACGGTTACGGCTCACAGATTTTACAGTGGAAAACTGCAAATTTGCAGTGCGGCTCGGTTCTTGGTGGCAGTGGAAAAGCGCCAATAGTTGAACAGCTTTTACTGGTAAAAAGTAAAAAGTTTAAAAAAATAAATAAAATAAAATCAAATGTGACTATGACATCCACACAATAAAGAGAAAGGCCATAATCGATCAATTGTACTTGTTAAGAACTATTTATTTTCAATGTACTAATCAATTTATCTCATAGTGTGACCTCAATTTCACATTTTGGACACTAAGCAACGTTGAATCAAAGGCTTTACAATGACTGAACGTCCAGCACAGCTGTGGGGGAAAGTTTCCCGGTCATCTGGGATTCCACCGTTCTCTTGCTCCCAAAGCTCGCCAGATTTTGACTGGGTCATCAGAAGACTTTGGAAGACTTCTTAACAGCTCCCCTACCAGTGAGATGGAGCTCTGGAAGAAACCAATAAAGGTTTAAGATGATTATGTAAAGGACTTCCAGGAAATCTGATTCAAGCTATTATAAACACAGGTTATATAATGAATATATAAATGAAAAACCACTCAGACTGTGTTATACACGCTAAGACAAAAGAATTAATCATCTACAAGCCATTTTACTTGTTACCCTTTACCAGCAATAAGCATTACAAAAATAATGTAAACAGAACCTACAATTGAAATCATTTATAATCACCATTTATTTTGCATTTGCACAAGTATAATGGGGGCAGTAAGTGTCTGTGAGCGAGATCAGAAGGTCGCCAGTTAGAGCCCAGTCTCGCCACATTGGCAGGTCCTTGACCTCCAGCTCCCTTAGTGCTCCCTTCACGGCCAGCATGCTCTCACCTGCAGAGAGCAAGCTGGGGGAGGCGTAAAGAGAATCTCCCCACAGGGATCAATAATGTATCAGTTTTTATTACCACAGGTATGATAGAATTTGCCTCTTGGACCTGTCCCACCTCGCTCTCCTTAGTTTGGGAGTCACAGATTAGGGTCAGCCAGCATGCAGGGCCCTTGGGGGTCAGGGGCCCTGCTCAGGGGCCCACAGGCATATGGCGATTCTGCCGAAGACTGAACCGGAGACCTTCCACTCACCAGCACAGACTCAGCCCGCTGAGCCCCTCACCCCCCCAATTTAAAATACCTAAAAAATCTATAGCCAATTAGCCACCTACACTTTTAAAAGGCAAGTGTGACGATAAGCATTTGCTTTCTGAAATACCCCGACACCTGTTTAATGTTTGTCTCTTTTTTAAAAAAAAATAATAATCCAAAAGATATTATCACAACAACAATTATAAATATGCAAATCATCCTATTCATACTCATCTGCCAGCAGGGGGTGCTGGCGTAACCTCTTGACAGAGCTGTTGAGTAAAATGCACAATGCAAATCACATGCAACCAAAATGAAGACGCTCCCAGTCCAGCATGTTAGAATAACACCCCCACCCCCCCCCCCCACAAACAATCAGTGTGTTAACACTCCCTCGCCTCCCTGAGGCCTACTGAGCCGTACCCAAGTAGGAAAACAGCCCCAGAGGAAAACTCTTACATTATTATAGATGTGCAGGTCCAGTTTCTCCTTCATCAGCTGCGACTGTAGTTGGGTTGTCTTTGTTCTGATGAAGGTATGAATTGCTAGTTTAGCCTGTTGGTCCTGACAAGCTCTGCAGTGAGAGGGAGTGTGAATATCCACCCGAGATAACTTTGGGCCCAGCAAAACACCCATCCAGTGTTGGGGGCAACAAATCCAAAAGAACAGAAAGAAAGAAACCACAACAACTTCAGTCAGAATCTCAGTGTTACCATCTTTAAGGAAGAGTGGACTTACACAGAAATGTTATTTACTCAGGTTACTCCAAACTATCCTTGCTTAGCAACAGAGTTCTGTTTCATCAACCAGGTAATTACATGAAATGGTCGCAAAGTGAAAATCACAGTAGCCTAGGTGCGACCAAGACTGCGCTTCACGCTGTGAAGATCACTGAAATATATATATATAATTACATAAAAATATCCCCTATTTATGACAGAAATTTCAAGACCTATAAAGCATTATTAAATACTACACACTAACATTTTTATATTCATATTCAGACAAATATTCTATGTCAAGGTATATATTAAATGGCAGGTGACAATATTGTTCACCCACAAATCATCATCTTATTGCCTGTGTATCAGTTGGTGCTTTGCACTCAACACTGAAAATTACAGAATTAAGACACGATAAAAATGATTAGAGAGGCTGATGGCAGCACAGATTAATACATATGCATAGAGTACAAATTACGATTTCTATTTTTTTTAAGCAATTCTTTTTAACCTACTGAGAAAATCATCAGAAATGTGAGCCCAGACATTTTGAGGACACGTCACCATGGTAACAAGATTCCAGACACACATACCTGTTTCAGCTGTGCTGTAAAACTCTTGAGCTTCAGCGTAGCTATAAAGTGCCGAGGGACCAGGCAGTTCTCTGGGGCAGCGGACGGCTCAGGGTGCCTTTGCAGGTGACGTGCAGATAGACTCCGGCTTGGCGATGCTTTAACCTGCCTGATCTTTGCCTGGCAGTATGCTTTCAGAGCGGTGCCCTCTTTAGGAGGAAAACTCCACCTGTCTGCCATAAAGGTGAACAATGAAGAGTCACCAGTGTCTTCATATCACACTCCCAACTAAGCTCATCTCAAGCCTTTGAGGGTTATATTTAGAAATGTTTCATTCTGAAATGGACTAAAATATTGAATAAAAATTCCAAGAAAAAGAAGAATTCCATTAATATGACTGTTATTAACTGAAACATGTAACAAGCTTTATTATTAAGAATCAGAACAAAAGTAAAAAAAAAAATCCTGGCGTTGGCAGCATATCATTCTACTGGAAGATGTGTGAAGAGGTCCGCTGGATACTCCACAGAGTACTTTCACAACAACCGTTGAAAATTATTAGAAAGGCACTCACATTTGAGGTCTACATGCGATCATCATGGAGAAGTTTTCTCATATATGCATCAGAAAACAAACTGGGTTGTTGGAATCAGTTCCAGGAATTCCCATGCAATGTATGGTTCAGCTGTCTTACAGCTGCAACTGCTTTAAATAATACCACACTCAACACTATGTGTAAAAAAGGATCAAATCTCTGTGGTCAGCACCCGTTGCTAAGCAGCAATATTTCCAACTGAATGTCTGATAAATTAAAAAGACTGAAGAGACTCGATTTTAAGATATGGAGGCATTCTGCAACACGCTAAAATTACATGAGCTTATCACCTAGTGCATTTGTTATATTGTTTTAAGTTATATTAGAGTGTAACGCACAGCCTTATCCTTTATGGCCCTGTTAAAATGACACTGAACGAACTTCAAATTCCACGAAATTGCTCGTTTCATTACTTTACAACTGTGTTTCATGTCGACAATTTACTGCTTTAAAGGATAAAAATTATCCTATTAAATTAGACTAAGAAGTACACCATCATTAAAAGGGTAACCCCTAAAAACCATAATTTACAGAACAATGTTTTATCTAATCTTGATTGTTTTAATTAAGTGTATACACAATGTACGCGTGATTGCCCAAAGGAAACGAGATTCGGGTGTTACTGCGTAGGACAAAATACAGGAGTAACGGGAACCATGACGCCTGTTAAAAGGTCAGGAACAAATTGTTCAGTCTTATAAGAAAAACCCAGAAGTGTCGGATGAATGTCACGCTCCCGGTTCGTCACATTTCAAGTATCATCACAGCGAACATGCTGATATGCTGAGGAGCGACACTTTAAAAGGCTTAAGAAAAATTAGTCATTATTCCGTAGAAGGCAGCTTGATACCTGTTAGGGGATGGAGCGCCACTTCATTTTGGAAGGGCGGGTATGAATCACCGCCACGGTTCTCCTCGGTCTTCCAGGGCCCGGGAGAGCCGGGACCAGGGACACGACCCGCATTTGGCGCGGAACCGCCGGGGCTCCCCGGCCACGATCCAGAGGCGTCCCTCTCGGCATATGCCGAGGACTCACTGCTTCCCAAGTACACCGCACTACTCATAATAAAAGATCTGACCTATTTTCAGACTGTCTTCAATATGTGGAGGAAAAAACCACACAAGGAAAAATAAAACATCCCGAAATTCAAATTTCAACAAAAAGTAAAGCTTGCCCAAACCACAAATAGGTTTTCTACCTTGCATAAAACTAAGTATTACCTGTAATATAGGCATAGGTAATCAATCGCTTACAGAAAATCCTAGGGCACATTCCCGCAGTTGGCCACTAAAAATGCAACAGTACAAACAAAACGCTACCTGCAGTAAAATATACAAGAATTATACATACTTAGAGATAAATAAAATTATTTCGCTGCTTCCATTCATGCTCCACATGTCCTTGAATAATATGTAACCCAAGGCAGATTACAGAATTGCATATGTTGTTATTATAGTCTCATCGCAATTAGATCATCTTGCAACTACCTCTATAGATGTGTAACATCCTCCATTCTGCTTGACATAAAATAATTAAAATCAACCTACGATCTGTCTGCGCTGTTCTACATAACTCGAAGTAGTAACGCCGGTTGTTTTATAAAGAGGAACCAAACAACCACACGCAGTTTTGCACCATCAAAATAATTCCGTGTTGCACCCCGTTCGCCCAAACTGAGTTCCTATCAGAATTACCAGGGCACGGAGGGGCGGCTGTCCTGCTTTGACGGAAGTTATTTTGTCCTCCTGACCACGGTGTGTGGTGTAGATAGTTTCCAGCCATCCTAGCAGTGGAGGAGAATTATCCAGAGCATTATCTGGTGAATGTTGGTAGACGCAGCGGGGTACGGGGCGTTTGTGGCCAGTTCACAACCGCCAAGGAAAGTGAAGGATATGGCCTTTTAAAACCTTTACTTGTAGAAAAAAAAACATATTTGCGTTTCACTAGACTTTCTAGAAGTAGAAACAAATACTGTAGTAAAAAGTCATTGGGGCATTCCCGTTTTAAGATTTATGGTAAGGGGAGTTCCCGATTTAGTAAAGAATGTAAAGAATTTCACGAGCCCAGATACATGGGGACATGGATTAATGGGATTGTACTGCTGACTGCTGACAGGTCAGTTCCAAGAAAAGTGTGGGGTTTCTAGAGTGAACGTCTAAATAGAATATCTGACACCCATTTGCATGTAAATGAAAACAGAGAGACAAAGATATAGAAAGATTACAAGGTAATTAAGGGGTATTGTTTATTTGAAGATAACATGAAATATCAGTGATAATTCTTCTGCAGCTTTACAAATAATCTATACGGATTTTTTTAATGCTGGCAAACAGGAAACAATCAGCTACCATTTCATCTGCATTAGCTGGATCAAACCTGGATGTCTAGATTAAATGCAGATATATATATACAACTGGGAAATACCTCCAAAATGAAGACGGGCACATCGTAATTTTTTTTTTTTTTTTTTTTTTTAATGAATTTAAAAAAACCTCCAAAGAATATGCTATCCAATTAATGTCAAAGTAGAGGTATAATATATTATAAATAATTTTATAATTTGACTAAAATAATCATTTTGGTGTGTAAAAAAAATTAGAGACATGGATGGTCATATTTTGGTCATTGCAGTGAGTTAACTGGTTTTATTTGTGTACAACAAACAATCGCAGACTTTCATTCAGATTTCATTTTTTCAAAGGTTACCTTAGTACAATACATGCTGCTATAAGATAAGGCTATAGAAAATTTTTAAAAAATGAATGATGGTCATTTACACAATAGTCCATACATGCATGCATCTGCCCATCCATCCATCCCTCCATCCATCCATCCATCCATCCATCCATCTTCGATAACTAAAACATCCCCAGTGCAGGGTTACAGGGAGCCTGTAGCTTCTCCCTGGAAGCACAGGACAGGCTGGGGACACCCTGGAAGGGATAGCAGTCCATTGTAGTCACATTCTATGGACACAGATCTATCTGACACAAAAATACTGCAATTCAACATACAAATGCTTCAAACTGTGTATGTTAGAACAGCTTAGCTTGGCAAATGAAAGTAAATTCATAGAGGAATGCCCGGTGAACACGAGGCAAGTCTTTGCTTTGAGCCTCAAACTTTATAATAATATTTGTTATGCTTCTTTTAAAAAAACACACACAAAATAAATATAACTCATTTAAACAATGTAAACACTTTTTTTTCCTGTATATATTTTTTTTTTTTTAGAAAAAGATATAACACGTCAGAAATGCATTTCTAATGTACTGAATGTACATGTACATGTAATGAAGGCTTGCAAGAGTACTGGGTTAACCTCATGTAGTGTGTTTCAGATAATTCCTCAGCACTGGGGCGAGGTCCAGACAATCAATGGATCGCATTTTGTTAGCCATCGGGACATAGCTGCGGATAGCTAGGCGTGCCTGAGACATCAGCGTTTTGGGGCAGACTGTAAAAAAACAGAAATGAGAAGCCTGAGTCAATATACAGTCAGGACCATAAATATTTGGACAGAGACAAAGTTTTTCAATTTTTAAGTTCTGTACATTACCGCAATAAATTTTAAAAGAAACAAGTCAGATGCAGTTGAAGTACAGACTTTCAGCTTTAATTCAGTGGGTAGAACAAAAACATTGCATAAAAATGTGGGGAACTTTTTTTCTAGTAATTTTTCTACACAATCCCCTCCTTTCAGGGGCTCATAAGTAATTGGACAAATTAATATAACTGCAAATAAAAT
>JAODJU010000002.1:760039-789022 GCA_026776725.1 Gnathonemus echidnorhynchus | reverse complement strand
GTAGGTTTTCTATCCTACCTGGCTTCTGATGAGCCACACCTGTTCCTGGTATTTACCTGAGAACAGGTGTGGCTCATTAGAAGTCAGGTAGGATAGAAAACCTACTGGATAGTAGCTCTCCAGGACCGGAGTTGGAGACCCCTGATGTAAAGCATTACCATATACAGAAAGGTGGCTCCGTCGCTCAAAAGCAGAGACAATTCCTTTGAAAGTTATGTGCATTAATGATTATTATCCAGAATGGGAAAGTTGTCATATATTACTGAGTAGTGACAGCACAGAGAACTGTATGCACTGAGGCCGGCACTGAGGGTCGTCTCACATGGTTGTGTGTGCAACATCACCCTCTGTTGGAAAGACACGTCTAAACGACTGGTGAGAAAAATGCCTTTCTGTGGTCGGACTTGCTCTCCTCAAACCATTTGGTGGCACTCTTCACCAGTAATTGATCAAGGTCAGAAGGGAAAAGATGCAAATACAGTCTGTGTTCTTATAGCTTATTTGCTTTATTCTTAGCTTATTTGAGAAAAGGCATTGTAATGTTTGATATAAGCATTAAGGGTGCTTGGTAGTACATTATAAAGGTATCTACAGTGTATTATAGAGGAGAGCTTCATAGAGCATTCATAATGCACAATACACATGACTATAAAATGTAATGCCTTTTTATAAATATTTATAACCATGTTTTAATGCTTCATGAATGCATTATTATTCATTATGAATGTGTTTGTAAATTACTAAAAACATTACTAAAAACATGGCCTTAAATATAGTGTTACGCACTTTTTGGTATTTATGGTATTTGGTATTATGATCCCCAGAAGGCTGTAAGTTTAAGTCGGTTCCCCAGGAGCGCTCCCCGTCACAGCAGGCATGAGAATAAGCGCCAGGCTCTCGCCCCCACTGAACCATGCTTCTTATAGCCCCTCCCATTTCCTCTGAGGCACCACCAATCTACTGAGCACCCTGCGAAACACACAAAAAATACAAAAGAGGGCGGAGCCATCCGAGCAACCTATCAGGACCGCAATATACCCGATTAGTTAATCAGGTGATCGAGCCTGTGCTGAGTCATTCGCATTGCTCATAAACATGGGGCTCATTTGTTTTATGTATAAAACAAGCATAAATATCAATCAAAAACCACAACAAATTGAGTAAATTGCAATTTAAGAATCTAATATGTACTGACTATCTAACCACGTGGTACTCAGAATGAGTGAACTGTTTATGGGAAATAATAAATGATATTTACTGGAAATAACTTTTTAATTGGTCAATACATATACAAAAACAATACGTAATTGGTTATACATAGTCAGATGCTTAGGGCACCATCTTCTGAGAAAGCGTCCCTCGTGGCAACTCCCCCACCCTCCTGGCAAACTTCATCACCGACTATGTCTCAACCATCTTGTGGCGCTCTGGATGACTAAATTGTTCATGGAAATTAATACATCTTTATACTTTTATTTTTTTCATGATTTATATACTTTTATGATTAATTCACTTTTTTACATGGTAATTTATTATTGTAAGATGTCATGGCTCTTGGTTGCTGTTTATGCTTAAAAATTACATTCTACATCAGGGATCTTCAACTTTGGACCTCGATTCCAAATCCAGGCCTTGTTTTCAGTTCTCCCAGGTAGTTAGTTTAATAATTACTGACTCTGATTGGTCAGAGGCTTCACACCTGACTGACAGGTAAAGGAAGGTTGGAAAACCAGCAGTGCTCGGACCTCGAGGACCGTGAGTTGAATAACCCTGTTCTACATTCTGCACATTTTTACTGAACTTGCCCAGTTGACTGGTACCAAAAGTTCCAGTTCTTAACAGCACTGTGGGGTCGTCGTCATTATGGCTTCAGCGCCACACCTTCATTAGCCAAACATTCCAAACACAATGGCCCACTGCTGGGGGCAGATACATGTTTTTTTTCTTTTTTACATTTGTATCTATTTAGTAGACACTTTTATCCAATGTGACATACAGTTGAGAAGACTGGGTTAGACAGTCCCTGGATCCCTGGAGCAATTGAGGGTTATGGACCAGGCAGTGCCGCCCCCCCTGGTCGAGCACTTGCCCCTCAAAAAGTGTCTCTCCGGCACTGTTAAGTGTCTTGCTCCAGGACCCAATGGCAAAATCACTCTATGGCCACTGGGATTTGAGCTGGTGATTTTCCAATCACACGCACAGCCATTAAGCCTACTGAGCTACCCCCCCCCCCCCCCGACTTTGTTTACTCTGTTCACAGCACAACCATGAGTCATTTACTCCAATAAGCTACTGCTTCCATACAACTTAGCCGCCATTCACCACATGACCATTCTGTAAGCACTCTATACACCTATCTACAACAACTGAACAATTAACATTCATACCTGTCCCTGAAATTTAAAAATAAATAATCATTCCATAAGATCCTTGTGGCAGGCAAGATCCTAAGTGCCTAAGATATTTGTATTTGTAAAATATTACGATTGTCACGTTAACTGTCTTTGAGATTAAGAAAATTAATTCACCACAAGATCATGCCAATTTCTAGACTTTTGGATAATCCTGTATAACAAGAGGAATTACTTAATGACTAATCATAGCTAATAGCATTAGAATTAACAAATCAAATAAATCTCTTTTAAAGTACCTGTGATAGAATTAAGTGAGAAAGTTACTCAAAAACTATTTCATGGGTGGTTAAAGGAAAATAACCATGGTAATTCAAGCGCTAAGTCAACTCAGGACAGATTGATGTTGATTACAGTGATTGTGGGTTTGAGTTTCATTCTGCGTGTCCAAGAATGCCAATTATTGAGTGGAAATGGAGGGTATTGTGTCTTTCAACCAGAGTCTTTCTTAGAATCTGGTTAATCATTTAAATGGTGGATTGGGTGCCAAATCCAAGCAGTCACCAGTCAACCAATTATCGCACAAATATTTCAGGTATATATGTTTTTCATCAGAAGTTTACGATATACAATCATATTATGAAAAGCCTTGTTATGCTAAAACATATTTATCACCAATTGCATTGTATTTGTATGTTTGCCCACTTTAAGGTGATTATTTTATATGAATAAAGAAATAAATAACATAATAATAACTTCTGAAATGAAATAAACGGCCATATATAGAGTTTACCACACAGACCTGTTTAAGAAAATTGCCATAAACGTTTCACTACCTTTTAACAGAACATTAAACATTAAAAAAAGAAATAGCTGATCCTTGGTAAAAGAATGTTGTTGACAAGGAGAAAAAAATGAGCATACAAGAGCCTGTAAAACTGTATTAAAAAAATTCTTATTGTTTACTAGATTCTTTTCACAGAGGTACAACATGCATATACAGTCTGTATTCACATATATAAACATGCATTCATTTTAGTTCCTTAACTGTTGCTTTTATATAGAGACACTTTTTTGCAGAGGTCTTTCAGTGGAACAGAGTTGAACAACTCAGATGATAGGTTGGGCCACGAGAGCTGGTACGCTTCCTTTCCAGGAGTATTCAGAACAGAGAAAATGCATCAATATACAAAAGCAAGGAAGATCAAATGAGATAAAAGTTACACCCCCATACTATATTTAAATCTTTAAACAAAACACTTCTAAAAATATCCCAAAAGTATAACCAAAGGTGATGCATGTATTGTACAAATTCCATTGAGTTTGTGTATATTTTTAGCAGTCTATTGTGTTTTTCAGCACGCATACCGTGAGCCTATGAAAGGTGGTCAGATTTATTCAACAATTCTAAGGCAGCTTGACTCCGTATAAGTGTCATCAATAATTGTACCCAGCAAGTTTTTCTTTGAAGAACTAAATACTATCTAATACAACCAGCTGGTCTGAAACACAGAGAGGATTTTGAAGCAAACTAACTACAGATTTCTTGCTTGTTAATGACAGTATTTTTATTTTTTAATCTTGTTTGTACAGTCCATTTATTGTGTTTCTAGACTTCATAACCTGTGTCCAGAACGCTTATCTTGTGATTTTAATTGCCTTTCCTCGCAAAGGTCTACTGCTCCATGAATGCATACTTATGATGTGCAGTATCCATTTTATGTTTGCATGTTGTCCTCAATTCCATGTGTTGTGTAGTTGTTTTTTTTATAATGATTTACTATACAAAATAATAAAAATTAAATGTTTTTACTTCCAAAAGAAAATTGTATTAAAAAATTGTAATGTTTCATATTTATTATTTCTGCTTTGAATACTGGCACTGACAAAAGGAATTCCTCTTGATATATAATCATCCAAAGATCTTATTTCACAAGTGTGGTAATGAAACTGTACTAAAAGAAATAGCCTGCAGCTTAGTGTTACAAATGAAATGTGAATAGTGAGTAGCGGAGCAATATATCTTGTGTCAAACAATTCTGAATAAGTTTACAACTAAAAATAAACCCTTTCACTGCTCCCCTTTGCCATTGTAGTAGAGAGTCATCCTTGACAGTGTCTATCTTTTGCAAGTAAGATTGTACCTTTCAGGAAGATAAGAAAGTTTGTTTTTCTAAAAATGGTTAGTGTGCAAATGTTGTGCTATTCCAGTTTGGAGAGGGTATTTTCACATACATCAAGAATATATGTATTTTATTTTGTTGTGTCAGATGCCAACCCTCAAAATAAAGAAAAATGTTACCCATTGCATAGTTTCTGTAAAAGATTGTCAATTGCTCAGTATTCTACTACACCAGTGTTTCCCAACCCAGTCCCCAGGACCCCCAAACAGTCAATGTTTTTGCTCCATCCCAGCTCCCTGCCAGACAGTGCACATTTTTGCTTCCTTCCAGTTCCAAGTACTGGGTTAGGAAATACTATACTACACTATCCAGTCAACAAGAAATATAAATATTTATTCATCACTTGCAGATGAGGTGATTCAGAACTTCAGAAACGTTCTGAACATATAAATAGCTAAAGACAAGACTTGCCGTATCACCGTTGATTTCTAGCACATTGATTGGAATCACAGTTTTCTGGAGGCAAGAGAATTTGTTCAGTGGCTTACGTACTCTTTTTCTGCTTCAGTAAAATCCACATTTTAGGGAATCCCGTTTGTCTCCCAGTAGCTTATAGTCACATTCTTTCCCAGGGGAAATGTAATTGCCAGAGTGCTTGATGGACATCTTTCCCAGCATCCCTTGGGAGATTCCTCACTGCTGCAGGGATCTCCATGTGTATAGGCTTGGGGGCAGGGCTGCCACAGGATAGAAGTTGTCAAATGATGTATTAATGTTAAATCACAATCCCCTAAGTATGTAAAGCAATCACAACTTGCGTCAGTATGATCTATATAACAGAATTAATGGCCCAGATAAGTATACGATTTGTTTGTTTGCTTTTTTATTACTTTTCCCTGTTTTTCTTGTCTAGAAGACACACAGACACATACATGACATATATATATAAAGAAAAACGGTTAACTGTTTATAATAGCAAAGTGTTTGATGGTGGACATTCTGGAAAGGAGCTGTGGACGCCACAAAAAAGGAAGCCCTTTGGAGCATGTCATGCAAGGGCTGCGTTAGCCCCAGCACCGACTGAGAGAATTAGCCACACAATAAAAGGCTAAAAGATGTTACATAATCACTGTGAATCAGAGGATGAAGAGCATTTCCCAAAACACCGCAACAAGATTTCTGGTTGTGGCACTGACGTCACTGACAAAATGGCATCTGATACACACCTGTTAAATGTATACTTAGGAATAAAATGCTGTGCTCTGCAGGGTTTACACTAGAGAAAGGCATTATCTGTTATAATAGTAATAATAGGGTATGGGGTCCATAAAAGAATGCATGTCATCAAAATGAAGACGGTCCGACTGAAAATATTACTCAGATCCCAGGCAAAGCACTTTACTTAAAACTGATGACAAGGTTGATTAAATGCTGTAAAAAATCATAACTTCCTATTTATCTCCGACGGCGGAAGTTGCCTGCAATATGGCTATGGCTGTATTCCTCCTCTGATGTGCTTTATTTTAGCATATTTCCCCATTATCTGATTTTTACAGTTATTGCTCATTTTATGAGATCCCCAAGCTCCGTAGGTCTACAGGCAGACTGGATACATATGAGAGACAATGCACCTTTAGTGTGGCCCTAAATTAAAAATAGAACAGCATTGCAAACATTTCCTGTCTTTTGTTTTCCTTCTGGTTCATTGCTGCTTGTAGTAGATCTGTAGTATTACTAGACACAACTGTCACCCTGAACTGTGCCAAAGACCCAAGGCCACGCCCCGCTCTATGTATAAAATCAAACATGCTGCATTATAACACATGAGAGGGTATTCCAACTATTTTAAATCAAATATTTAGTCCAGAGTGGAGGGTCCTTTCCATCTGATTATCCCATTACTTCTGTAAGCCCCAGTGGAGATGAATAATAGAACAGCCATTGGGGTGAACCATTGCTCATTGAGGCAAATGAGCTTAGAGTCATTCCCTACACAAAGAGCTTATGGCCTTGAGCAAAGTCAGATAATTCTGTTACTCTTGGCCACTGCGTTCCTACGGCCGCAGACATTGAGGAATGTATCAAATGGGACAAAACGACAATCAAATAAATATAAAAAACGCAGAGATGCACACTCAGCCATATCTTCCTATGTATAGCCATATAAAAATGTTCAGCATTACAGTATCATGCATTCTCCCTACTCTTCAGTGCCTGTCACACTGAGACCGAACGCATTTGGCAGTTGCATGTAATTAATTCATTAATGCATGTCGCTTGGAGGCCACACCAGCCCTCACTGCAGAACATGGACTTGAGAAAGCCAGTAGGCCCCTTTGATAAGAGCCGAGGACACAGAGAGCTGGGCTTGTGCCCTGAGGACTATGCTAAGAATGCTAATGGTGTATTAGAATGACAAGAATGTCCATGTAACTCCTGCTAACTTTATCACCTAATGCTGAAAGAAAGCTACCTGCATTTATTTTACATCCAGTCAAGGTGGACTCAGGAATCTATATATTATACATTATCTATACATTATACGTTATACATTATCATAGATATATGTAGTATATATACTGCATAAAGCACTTTCCTTCATGTTGAAATCACAAGCTTATAACCAGAAAATTTTTTATTTTATATTCAAAGGTTAAGACAGTATTTTGTGCTGGCACTATATGTTAAGGAGACCTAGATAAAATCCACTTAAACTGTTATTTGTTTAATGTAAACTCAATAAGCAAGAAATACAGAACTGAGGTTCATCATTGAAGAATACAGTATTAATTGGTTTTAGCTGTATCAACTCTTGTTGACGTTTTAAGAATTCCAATAATGCTGTGGGTTTTGCTCCTGTGTGTAGTTCAGTGTTTTTTATTGGTATGAAAATTCATCTAGTCAGTAACACTTTACTTGACGGGGCACAAATAATATAGTATTATGCTATTACTTATGTATTAATTAACCACAAATTACATACTGATCTCATGTTAATTCATTAGTAATGAATCGTGGCACAGGTTTTATCTCAAGCACCATGTTTGTTACTATATTTGTTCATGATTTGTACTTCAGCAGTAACTGAGTTATTACTAAGTATTTGTGCCCTGTAAAAGTAAAGTTACTATCCAGCCATTGGTAGCCATTCATAATAAATCCTCATATTTATTATTGCTAATATTTTTATTATCATACTTTGTGTTATTCTGGTCATTTTACCAGCCATTTTCAGTGTTTTTTTTCATGAAATATACTTTATAGTACAGCTTGTGTTCTAGTCACAGTAAAACCAAAAAATAAATAAAAATAAATAAAGTACCGAAAAGTACTGTTGTGCAGGAAGTTCAGGAAGAAGCCGATTGTTCTTGCAAATGAAAAGGCCATGATGTCATTTAAAGACTAAGCATAATTTTGGGTTTTCGTTTCAAATACGCACTTCGTAAAAATACATTCTTTAAAAAAATACACATGGTATACAGCATTATTCACTGAGATTGTGATAGTGGCACACAATGAAACCACTGGAGTTTTTCATCTGATTTACAACACATTGCTTAGGTTATAAAAAAGCATTTCTTTCCAAAAACAAATTAAAATAGATCGTAGGGTCAAAGAGCCAAAGAGAGAAATGAATACCGATTAAGACAGCATCGCCCAGCATTCTCTCAAGTCTGCATGCCATTTGTAGAAAAAACCAGGAAGTGTGTGTGTGACACTGTGGGCAATGGCAGGAAGAACTGTAATCCTGCAGAGGAAATGGGCTGAATGACTGCAAAACTGGAGAAAAAAAAATCTGAAATGTGGGGTAGCTCTCGTTTTCCCACCAAAAAGCTCTATATCAGGAACAATACACGGCTCAGGAACTATAGCAGAACCAGACGGCCGCGTGCTGAGGAAGAGGACCATGGCAGTCCATAAGGTCCTGAGCAGAAGAAGAAAATCGAGTAAGGTCTGATGAAGGAGATACTGAAAAACACACACTTATAGGGGATTTGGTGACCTTGAGGCTTCCCGTTCAGGGATTTACCTTGTGAATCTCTGACAGTCGCATATAAGCATATTGTTCACCATAAGAATCCATCTCAGTTTCACTGGTAAAGTACAGTGTTTCAAAGGAAAGGATAGACTGCTAATGAATGCAGTGTGATACATAGTCCCATAAAGAATGCTGGAAATGGCATAGTAATTCACTTTAACTACAAAACACAAACACTGATCTTATTTAGAGATTACAATGTACGAATTCGTCTTTCATGAAGCTTGCGTTGGTGTGACTTGACATATGAAACTTTTCTAAACAGTTACAAAATTATTTTTTTCTGGGAAGTGCAAAGTGCTTATTTTATAAACTGAAAATATGTTTTTATGTTAAGAAATGTAATGTAATTTTTATTATGGAACTGCCACCCATGATAAAAGGGTCAACAAAATAATGCTATTAACACTGTAACATTGTTCATGTCCCCCTGTAAAATTCTGGTTACTTATTTACCAGCTTAATGTCATTGTTCTTGACTGTATTTTTTAACGATAAAAGCTGGAGAACACGAGGGAGATTTCAGGGGGAAAGACGTGTAGACAAGCAGATATTTACACACAGCTCAGCGGTCTTCCGGTCTTTGTGAAGCTGAGAGCATCTTTTGTTTAACCCGTCGATGCAAGGTCCAGTCTTTCCTGTGCAAAAGAGGGAAAATGTGATGCATTATGCGATCACAATAGCTCAGAAACAGGACACAAAGGAAATGATTAAATTTAGGCTCTCCACATCTCGACGTTCACAAGTCCCCTGCTCAAAGCCTGTTTAGGTTTCAGGATTCCTGCCGTTTTCCTATTTTGACTGCTGAGTTGATCGCTTTTTCACTTCAAACACATGCAAGTTAGATAACGCGCAGAGAGCTCCAGCCCCTGATGCAATTAGACCCCTAATTTCGCCTGGTCCTGAGGAAGGAAGTCTCCAGACAATCAGATATTAAGAAAAAGAACGAAAGCAACAAACTTATACATTTATTTAGTTTTGTGATGTTCACTAAATTGTTTAGAGCTTCAGAGAAATCTGACGTCTGGTATATCATTCAAAAGTTTTTTAAAAATAGCGTGTGTATATATACATATACACACCCAGTATATGTGTACATGTATGCATGCTCACACACAGAGACCTACCAGTGTGTATGTGTGTGTTTGTGGAGAAAAACACATGTCACAATCTCTTGCTTACACTTCTGACATGTTTTTACAGCGTCTTCCTTAAGCATATTATTACATCAGACTCTGCGTGCGGGCGTCAGGCTTTATTTACATTTTAAACAATTTTCTGCGCTTGGCGCAGCGCTCAGAAGAGCAAATGCAGTTTCCATTTATAAATAGGTGATTTTAAGTTGCGGACCTGTTTTCTGTTCGTACTGCTTTACTCGCTCAGGAATAGGGTACTACGCTGACGGGTGCGTGTCCCCACACCTCTCCCAGTGCTCCTCCAGTCGGACTGGAATCCAGCGGAGTAAATTTAAAGTGCGACCGGGGGTCAAAAAAGAGGAGCGCAGGCTCTCAATTTCGCATCTCCCTGGTGAGTGAGAGAGAGAGTCCGTGTGTGTGTGTGTGTGTGTGTGTGCGCGCGCCTCTTGCATATCTGAAAATCAGCGCTGCTCAGCCAAACAGCACAAGGATGTGGCTGTTTCACGGTATTGCTGAAGTACTTTGGTAGGATTTAGTTTTGGATCTGCGGTGCGCCGGTGAGTTTTGAAGCCATCGGTTCCAGTTAAAGTCGCTCTTCTTTAGTTGATGGACCGGATTCGACTCACAGACTAAATAAAATAAGTTGTCAGTAGATCTTACTTGGGATTCAAGAAGGATTAAAATGATTCATTTCTACTTATTGGAAACATCATTACAGATTTCCACATTATCGGCATTGGGATGACACATGGACACGAATGGATTCCATATATTCCCCTTTCGTCGTAGTTTTATACTACATTTTTGTGGAAAAGTCTTTTTAAGACAAATAAAGCAATTCAGGTGAGTCATATCGTTGAACGTTATATGCAGTTTGAAGGTCGCTATTTAACTTTCAAATCGAACTATTTAATGGCATTTAAAAGGGTGTCACCTTAAGTATACTCCATGCGATGCAATTTATACACCCGATTTAGACTCGACTTTAAAAACTTAACAATACTCTATAACATGTCGGTTATTTCCCCGTGTGTGGTTAACGATAGAAAAGTGCTTTTTTTAAAGCCAGTATTTTGACATATCACGTGCTAGTTAATTTGCTGGTACATGTGGTTTGTCGTTCAGTCAACATGTCATCTGTTAAGAAGGTGACTTTTTACCTTGATCGGAGGTGCCTGTGTGTATGATCATTCCTGAGTAACCATACAAGTACCACAAACCTTGAGTTTTTTCTCTGTTTGATATTTGTTTCTTTAATCGCGGGAATAGGAATCCGTTTAGTGGTTTCTGGAAGAATATCACTGTTCATATCCTGTTCTTATGATGTTTCTCTCCACCCTTTCTGGCGCAGTCATTTTGAACAGTCCGTGCTGCTCATGTTAAAGGAGAAAGGCTAAACTTATGCCAAAGTCCAGTTTCATTGATTTATTTTAGTAACTTGAATATCCCATACTTTGATAGGCGACCTGAAAGGAAATAAAGATATTTCGTGGGTGACCCGGGTAGATGATATGTATAAAGTACCAATAAAAACGATGAAATAACGTATGATACACGAATAATTCGGATTGATTTCAACAGATAATCTTCCCGTTTAAAGAAGCAGAAGTATAGCCTGAAACCAAACCGTTTACCTCGTTGTTGGTTTGGATTATTGTGACAGATACTAATAGAACAAGAGCAGTTAATTAACCTTATTTAGGGGCATCTCGTTCTTTTTTGTGCCCCTTTGTGTATGTATTAGGTTTAGACAGAATGTTTTCCTGATATACCGGTATCAAATGTCACAGAAGGATTTATTATCCTTTATGGAAAGGTTGCAGGTCTCTTCCCGAAGGTTTTCTGTGAATCCAACAAGTTCATGCATGTATGTATGTGCAAATTCCAAAGGTTACAGAAGTCAGAGGGAATATATAATAATGAGAGAGAGAGAGAGAGAGAGAGAGCAGCAAACTCTCACCCTTGTTACCTTTGTGAAATTTTTGAAATACTTTGTGCTGTCTGCTCGATTGCTCAAAGCTATTAAAACGTTGGTCACTGTATTATGGAGGGAAGCCTATATACTGTCCCTTAGCATGATGGCTTTGCCTGAGACGATACTGTTAAAACATGCTACTGTAGTGCTAGGTGCTTCTTCCATTGTTACTAATTTTTAGAATACAACACATATTTAATCTAACTAAGTCTAAGTAACTCTACTTGTATTTTCAAAGCAGTTTAGTAATAAATATAAAAATGTCTTTCAGTCACCAAAAATGAACATTTTAAGTGAATATTTAGGTGTTTACTTGTATTGCAACACTGCATTAAAAACACAAATTTGAATATAGTCAATTACAGACATTGTTACAAACAGCAAAATTATATTTCTAAGAAGTTGCCATATGTTACACGCCATGTGTATTATTGTATATTTTGCACGTCTTTAATGATGCTAAGACTATCCTCAGCTGCCGTGAGATCAGAGATAAAAACTAGTATTCATGGGAAATTATGACCAAATTAAACACAACTCATTTAACATTACTGCAGTCAAGTAACTCATGGAAAGACTTTTTAATTATCGTTCAAAATTTTTTGACAAATGCAGAACTAAACAACTTACCTTGTCCTAGTTTATAATGAACGTTAATGTTTTTATTTTCCAATTAGTTTCCTGAAGTGTATGCATATAATATTTTACAAGACAAAAAGGTATTCATTTCTAACATGACTATTAATACGCTGTTCAATAGAAGCCTCTCTTTTGTCACAACATATTTATGGCAGAGAAAGAATAGGTGGAAATTCATTCTATGTCTAGAGATACACCAAGCTAAACAGAAATTGTAGAATTGTCCATTGACATTTCTGTCAGTGTATACTATTACAGTTCTATTGAATATTCTCTGGACTCTACAGCATGTACAGCAATGTTTGTGGCAGTAGATGCTGTCATTCCTTAGCAAGTCAGCAATGGTCTCAGGAAATTAATTCAAAAATTCCACATTCCTTTGCCTTTTTGGAAGTGTTTCCAACTCTCATGCAATTCTTCAAAAAATGACATGCAAAGTCCTTATGCAGTTTGCAGGTGTAAACACCTTCACTTCTACCAAAGTTACTACCAAAGCTGCCCCAAAACTAACGTGGACAAAGTGAGCTCAAGAAGAAAACTCTTTTTTGAATAATATGATAATAAAATATCATACACTGCATTCAGTAAAAGGAATGGATGTCTCCCTTGTTTTCTTCAATGGAAACCTGCAATTTTTTTGCTAACAAATACATTTCCAGTATGTTCATCATTTGAGTACCTTTATTAGCAATAAAATGTCATATCTTTGATTATTTAAAGTAACCTGCTTTATAAGTTATAACAGCAGAGAAAATTTGAGGCATTCTTTCTACAAGGGATGTTAAATACTGTTCTGTTTCATGGAAGGAAACTGTTAACTAGTGCATTTAAAGTTAAAGGACAGTGTAAAATTTGATTCATCACCACACAACCAGTTAATAGGATGTCAGACATGCACTGTTACATTCTCTATCCATGTTATAAAGGAAAGTTATTTTATTTGACTTATATTTTCATTTATAGTTGTTCACTTAACTTTCCAATGCTTAACAAGAATAAAAAATCTGCAGTTTATGAAATAAATGGAAAAGGGCTAAAAACCTGTGGCTTGCAAAAACGTTTAACTTTGCATGTTAACTTTTGCAATATATTGAGGTGTTTTGGTGAAGAACAGCAAACCAAGTAGCCTGTCTCCTGTTGAAGTTCCACTTAACATCCTTGAAAAAGGTCGTCAGCCACTTAAAGGCTGCTTGGCTTGACAATGTACTGTCCCCTTTGATCTTCAACCAACTTTGTCCCAAAGCCATAAGAGATAACAATGACAAGAAATGACTATGGCCTGTGAAATGGCACGCGGTGAAAATATCTACGGCTTGTCGTGGGTCTTGAGCTGAAGTTTGAAGAGCTTCCCACTTGGCCATACACCGTGTGGTAAACGCTGTGCATTTTACCCTGTTTGAGTAGAATGTGCATTTTATGCACTGTTTCAGGCTGCAGAGCGGCTTAGTGACTCCTCCGGAGTTTCAGATCCAGTCTCTGCTCTGTGTGTGTGGAGTTAGCATGTTGTCTTCCCATCCAAAGCGATTTTCCTTGTCCATCATCTTCCCAGAGTCCAGTAACGTGTCGTTAAGTTCCTTGGCATCTCTACACTGAGTACTCTGTGACAGAGTGGCATCCCTTCCAGGGTTTGCTCTACATTAAGCTTCACGCCTCCCATGAAACTACTCAGGATGGAATATGCTGTTTAGATACTATATATATAAGGAAATCAAATTAGAAGCTGTGTATGTGAAGAGAGTTACTACTTTTAAACATTTCCTAATGAGTTAATGCCTCAATAGTTTTCCCAGTGTGAGGCACGTTGAGTAGATACTCAACCACCACCAGAACACCTGTCAACACTAACATTGAGAATATTTTTGTATACGTACCATGGAAATACTGGTTAAGATACCACAGAAACACAAGTCCATAAGACCGCAGTATATTTTCATCACTTGGAAGTTGGTCATCAGATCTGTTCGGAAAGCATTTTATAATTAAGTGAAGCAAGACACGGCTGTTACTACTGTATTCACTCGACACGGCATGCTTAGGCTTGGTTTATGAATCACGGAAAGATAAAACGAATGAGTAATAGGATTCTAATGGATTAATGAATGAGTTAATGGGCTGCAGATACAGCCATTACATCATACCTTAAAGAAATGGACTTAGAACAGATTTCGTTACGTCTTTTTATTCCTGTGTGAAATTATGTTTTATTTTACTGTGAAGTACTGTTATATAACTTGCATACTCTGTAATCTAAGTTAACCAATATATAGTACTAAAATAAGAATACTCTTCTACTGTGCTCACCACCATTTCATACTCATGTCAGAAGTAAGTTTTCTTTGGTTCTGTTTGTCCTGTAGACTTCTGTTGTGTTTCCTGTGTAGACAGAGGGTTTGTGTCCTCCTCCAGAGAGTGTGGTATTATTCTCTCGATAGACTAGCATTCCATATCCGCTGTAGACTGAGGTTCTGTTCCATCTGTTGACCAAGGTTCTGATACCTCAATAGACAGAGATTCTGTTCCCACCATATAGCGGGGCTCTGTTCCCTCTGTAGACTGAGGTTTTATTCATTCTGTCGCCTCAGGTTCTGTTCCCTTTGCTGACTGAGTTTCAGTTCCCTCCATAAACTGAAGTCCTCCCTACTGTCCAGTCAAACACACGTCGAAATCCCGTGTGTGTGGGATGGGAAGGTTGATGTATGCACTTGATATTCTTTTTTACATTTACAGAAAATCTAAACCATCCTTCTACAAACTGTTCCTTTTTAAACAATGACTAATATTATGTGTAGGCCAGTCAATGTCGACCCATGTTAACCATAAAGGTGGCAGAATTCAGGTAGCTTGGATAGCTGTAATTCTAAAATGCATAGAACACACTTACTATTAAGTGTAAGCACAGCAATAATTAATACATTTGGAGACAGTACTTAAATGAATTAGTACATGGAAACTGTAATATTCTTGAGTGTTTGGAGAGTCAGCATGAAGTTGAAATGCATAAAGGCATGATATAGGCCAACCATAAGCCAAAAATCATTACATTTTGTAATTAGGGAGGCCTGCAAACAAGCTGCAGTAGAAAGAAATTTCCAGGAAGTCAATTTGTTAGAGACATATGTTAGTAAGGAAGCTATTTGTGTTTTTAACTGGCAATGGTAACATTGATGAAGGATCACCACTGTCCTGTCCGAGAGCAAGGTACCCAGGTCCTTCATTAAAATATCCTATTGTATTAATACACAACCTTAAGCTGAAGAAGTGTTTTTGGATAAATATATGATACCTTTATTAACAAGAAAATGTCATATATTTGATAAATCAAAGTAACCTCCTTTCGCAGTTGTAACAGCAGCGAAAATTTGAGGCATTCTTTTTACAATGGACATTAAATACTGTGCTGTTTCCTGGAATGAAACAGTTAAGTATTGTGTTTACAGTAAATTGACAGTCTAAAGTGTGACTCTGCCATCACCACACAACCAGTTATTAGGACGGCCGCCATGCACTGTTACATACTCATTCCATGTTATAAAGGAAACTTGTTTTATTTGACTTATATTCTCATTTATAGTTCTTCACTCAACTTTCCAACACTTAACAAGAATAAAAAAAATCTGCAGTTTATGAAATAAATTAAATAAGTGGTAAAAACCCGTGGTGTGTAAAAACCTTTCACTGGTAAAGTATGTACTGGGCAATTGTGGAATATCACAGGATGGAACAAAAAGAGATGACAATATTAAAGCGTTTCTAGACAGGCACACACACATTTTGATTAAGTGCTAATTTTGCATAATATTGCTGGTCAGGCTGTTATTTTGACTTCCAGTTCGGTGCTGTGATGGAAAAGGCCGCATCAGGACACTAAATATGGTAACTGGTGTGGCACTTACTGTAGAACTGTGCTGGGTAATTCTAGTACATAAATGCTAGCTCTCTTGAGAATGTGAACTTGCCTTTTAATTGGTGACTGACTTAGTTGCCCAAAACATTAGAGGACGTGTGAACAGTCTTGCACCTGTCTGGTGCAGACTTACAAAGGGATGCACAAATGCATATAATCCATACTGCTGGACAGGATGTTGGAACACACTCACAAACACGCAGTGGGGTCTTCAGCGTTTTTTACAGTCAGAGCTACTCTTTCAAAGAAAGAGTACTGGGTTCCCAGTTATTGGGTGGGAGTCAACTCTCGGTGGATTGTGCTGACTGGTGGGGGGGGGGGGCAGGGGTGCTAAAGGGGATGGTCTGCTTGTTGTGATCAACTGGTTGGTGAGCACTGCACTAACAGCAATTAAGAGATTCCAGTTTGCATAAGTACATGTCATTTGACTGTGGGTGGAAAGGAGAGTATGCAGCGCAGACCTGCACAGAAGCATACTCCATACACATGGGACTTGAACCCGGACTTCAGGGTTGCCAGCTTTTGTCTGAGATTTTCAGTTCCAGTCGGCAAGTCTGCACGCTCATTTACATGTATGTAACAGTTTTATTACCTTGTAAATAGTCTGTAGGGTTTGCAAACTACCCCGACACTTTTGATGTAGCTAATTATCAGTTTATAATGAAATAATGCAGATTTACCATAAGATTTCTTGTGTGAGTGTCACGCCACATGTGTGAGATCTGGCAACCCTGGGACTGCCACACTGCACTGCAACCCTGGGACTGCCACACTGCACTGCAACCCTGGGACTGCCACACTGCACTGCAGCCCTGTCAGGAAAATAATGACTTATTTTACTACCATTTACAGATGATATTATTAGCAAAACATTCAGGAGATCATTTTTCCATCATTATGTAAATGGAAAAAAATATCCAAAGATTTCCTAAATTACAGTGTACTCAGTGTTAATTAGCATTTGCCTTTTTATCCAGCAGACTGGTGCTTTCGCTGAATCTGTAATGACAATCCAGTTCCAAATCTTTGCTCACTAATACAACACAATGAATATGCCATGAAACTTACTGTCCCATTGTGTTTTCCTGTTATTCAGTCATCACGTTCTGTAATATACAAGGGAAATGACGAATGCGAGCAATTTCCTCTAAGTTTATGTTAATTAACACCTGCGTTTTTCACATGGCATTTCATGAATTTTATTCATTATAAACAAAGTGTTAACTGCAGCCACTGCAAACAGAACATGTCTTTTTCTGTTTCTTTTGACCTTTCAGTTCAGACGCTCCCCAGGTTACGATGGGGTTACGTTCCGATAAACCTATCGTAAGGCGAAAATACAATTTAATACAGTACGACAGCTAACCTAAAAAACATCATAGCCTTGTCTAGCCTGCCTTAAACATGCTTAGAACGCTTAAATTAGCCTACAGTTGGGCAAAATCATTAACACAAAGCCTATTTTATAATAAAGTACTGAATATCGCATGTAATTTACGGAATAATGTACTGAAAGTGAAAAGCAGAATGGAATTGGAATTTTCATCTTAAAGTCTAAATATCATATCACAGGCCATCGCAACCAGGGAGAATCTGTATCGCTGTATCGGTGAAAGTGTGCCGCTTTTGGTAAGTGCCCTGCCTGTTACTTTGGCTCCATGAAGGCCCTGTTCCTCACAGTTGGTGTCATTTGGCAGTTATTTGTTTGGGTTGCTATGGCTGGCACCTTTTTTTTTTCCGTAGCGCCTAGCGCACCCCGGCTTTTCCATTTACTCGATTTGTATATCAACTTGCGGCCTCGCCAAGCCGGCTGTGCTCCCTGACTTCAGGATCTCCCGGCTGCCAGAGATGGAAGGCGCGATCGCGTCTGGCAGGGAGTCTGTGCTGAAATACAGTGAGCGTGTCTTACCGAGTCGCCGCCGCCCTCGCTCTCCTCAGCCGGTTTTCCCCTGGCTGGCTGCGGTTTGAGGGATTAAGGCTGACAGTCTGGCGACGCAGGAACACACCGCCGTGCATGGCTTCCTGGCCTGTCTCTCGCTTCCGGGGGAGGCTGACAGTTGTTTTGGATTCCTGGGCCACCGCCAGCCTGACCTGCCTAAGCTGTGGTTGGTTGTCCGGGGAAACGTATCTCTGGATGCTAAGTGGGGGGGGGGGGGAGCTCAGCGTTTCACATGAATATGTCCTAAAACAGATGGGACGTCTTTCGGGAGCAGGGATCAAAATTCACAAAGATAATAAGAGGTTTTACTGCAAGTAAACAATCATGACCACAAAGAGGCAAAGTAGTGTAAACAGAGTGAGAGAGATAATTCCCATATAAATATTATAAGCACTATCATTTATTATTTCGCTTCATTGTTACTGACTCCCTTACGGGCAGATGTTCGTGTAAAAGTAGTGGAAATGTTATTTCCAGGTGAAGTTAAGCTCCATTTAAACTGAAATGCACTGAAAGAATGATTACCCACAGATACGTTAGCAAATCAATATATCAGGCTTGATATCATGATTTAATCATTGGTGTCCTTATGCCCTTTTCCCCCGTCAACACAGTGATGGTCTATTGTTTACCTCAGAAATGGGATGTTTGTTGTTTAAGTGGCAGCCTTTTTGATTTAGTCGTACTTATTGTGGTTGAGTGGATTAATTAAATAGCCATTGATGAATCTTTACATGAAAAAATAAAGATGTGAGCTAACTTCTTCAGGTGTCCAGCTGTTACTTAGGTTACTGATTAGGGCTAATTGGTTCTGACTTGGTTGTCTATCGTTAGCAGCTGTGAAGCAGGTTGCTCATTGATGGGTTTTTATCCACCAATATGTAAGAGTAATTGGATAGCAGGGGTGAGATGATGTTAAAAGTCTGAAACAGTGCATGATTATCTGTCTCCCAGTGCACAGAGTGGGCTACAAACCAGCAGGGCATCCAAGATACCATACAGATATTTGGCAATGCTTTACATTAACTGCACATTTATGATGCTTTTATAATGCATTCATAAAACATTCAGTGCCCCTACATAATGCATATATAGAGCATTCATAAGAAGCATGAAAGTATACCTTTATATTCTAACATGCCTTAACAGCCTTAATATACACTAAAAACAAACATTATATGATAATAACAAACACTATAATCATTTAATCTGTTAATGTTTGTTATTAATGTATATTCAAGCTGTTAAGGTATTTTAGGATGTTAAGCTATAGATACATGCTGACTATGAGTGTTCTATAAATGCATTATGAATGTATTATAACAGTGCATTGAATGTTCTATTAATGTATAATGAATGCTTTATGAAGGTGCAGTGAATGTAAAGCGTAACCAGATATTTGTTCGAAATGTTTGCAAACAGGAGGAATGCAATTTAGGATGGCAGATGTTCCAGGAGTTCAAGTGTCATCCGCAGCGTATTTATGGTTATTATGAGTGCTTAGCTGTGGCCCGCATCCTGAGCAATGCATTCACGAGTAGGACTTCCCCTTGCCTGACGTCAAGGTAATCCCTGACACAAACCACATTCTTCTTGAATTATTTATCCCTTCCTTTGCAGGATGTATTCCCGCCGGCAGGACAAAGCTTGTGTTTCTGTCCCCCGGTCTGGCCATTGTGTTCATTTAAGATGCATGTGTGCAGGTCAGATTGGCAAAGAATAGGGGAATAGTCGCTTATTAAAATCGGATGATTGGCTGAAGATTATTGGGGAATCGTACAGACAAGCCAATCTTCCGTTGTATGCTTGATATTAGATGGAAGAGATCTTAGATATGGAACTAATATTTGGGAGAGATTCTCTTTTTTTGTTTTAAATTATACATTTTGATTTTAATATTTCAACAGCAATCTTTGAGGTTTGTCATGACCCACTTGCCTGATGGGATATATTTAACTGTGGGACAGGGTTCATGGCATCCTGAACAGGATGTCTTCTGCCATTTAACTAAGGCATCCTGGGACTGGACCCAGGCTCAATTCAACCATTTACTCAATAACTGGGAAAATGGACGGATGGACACATACTTGTGTGCAAATGAATTAATGAAAGAATGAATAAATAAATCATTCTCGAACAAACAAACAAACCAAAAACAAACTCAACTTTTTAAATAGTAATAAAAATATATTTTCAGTTAAATAAGGTAATAAAAATCATGCCTGCTTATAATTTATTCTTCAGATTCAGTCTCATTTGACGTAATTATTGCACAATAAATATAAAGGCCGCCAAAACATCGTCACTGTTACGATTCAGTTTTTAAATATGTAATTAAATTAATTTTTGTTATATCTGCACACATTGTGCAGAGTGATAATGGTGAACGGGGCCTGCAGTGCTGAGTTGTATGGAGAGGGTCACGCGTAAAGGGCAAATTCTTCAGATGGGTTAATATAAGAATCTCCATGTCTTGGTAACTGAGGTAACCCTGTGAGAAGTATCCAGGCACTCTGTGGCTCTGTGGCTGTGACACTTGTGCTCTCAGCGTAGATGGTGAAGGGCCTTATGTTCAGAAAGAATGTTCTCACCCATGATAGTTTGCATTGATGCCAGTGTTCTACAGAGTATATTTAGAGAGATCTTGTTGTCAAATTGACATGAGGGGAGTCACAGACAATCAATCAGGATTGTAGGTTGACATATATTTCCGCATGTCCAAAGTCAGACACATTGTCTGTGGATTGGCCAAATTTAAAATGAAGGTAATTATTCTTTAAAATCAAAGCAGACAACCCGACATCAATAATATAAAGTATGTTTGTTTTCAACAATTCAATAACAGCAGATCCATAGCTAAGAGGCGGTTTGGCTTCCTGTACGGTGGGCCATCATAGTTTTAATTATGACATTTATTTCTGGGAAGAAGTCTCTCCTTCAGGGGATAGACGTCCCAACAATCACCGTTTGTATCGATATGAAGTTTAATAACAAGATTGATTCAGTATGAAATATCATTCTCAGGAAAAATCAAGGACTAGGATAAAAAAAAACACAATAATAATAATAGCATTACCATCATTTTTATTATTATTCATAATAATGATGATGATAATAATATTAATAATTATTATTATTCATAGTAATAATAATAAACTACTTGTGAGAAGTGTTTTTGTGTGCATATGTGTGTTATGATTGTATGTAAATTTGACATCTTATGGCATTATTCTATACTTCAAATATAATTCCTTTTAAATGCAAATACATTCTTAGCTTGTGTTGAATATATTTTTACATAATCTAGTGAAAAAAAATGTCTAGTCAGTGCTATAAATGCTAATCTAACTTTCCATCAGTTTTATAATACAAGAACTTTGTTGTACTGGAGTTCACATCTATATCTTTGGTTAGGCTATGTATTAATTAATATTTATTGAGTTTTTCTATTGAGTGCTTGAAAAACAGCACTTAGTGTACAAATGCATATATTTCACTCCCCTTTGAAATAACCACAAAGTTATTTTGCCACACCCTAAAGGCCCTGATCTAAACAATGATTAAAAGTCTGTTTAAAGTCACTGCACTCCGAAAATTGGCTTCTTTCCAATATGAGTCACATTGTAAAATAGGTATATGCTCCATAGCTTTTCAGTACTAATGTTTTTAACTTATGTTATCTCCTGTATGTGCAGTTAATGCCCCTCTTTTGTTTACTGCCTGTATTTCATATTTACTAGTTTCACAGTATGTGATCTATACCGAATAAGTGCATGCAAAAATTTTAGTGACATCCTTTATAATGAAATCCCTTGCAATGAATAATGCAGCTATTGTCAGAAAGGTGTCTTGGAGGGCTGGGTTCGAGCAGCAGTAGTTATTCCAGTGGAGATCTAACAACTTGTTTGATCTAACAACCATTCATGCTATGTATGATATTAACGACAATAATAAAGTAATACTTTCTCTATAAATTACAGGTGTGTGTGTGTGTGTGTGTGTGTTTGGAGTGAGGAGGGCTTAGCTTCAGTGCAATTTCAGAAAGACACTCAATATGTTTGCTGGTATATTGCTAATCAGTTCTTATACAGTTCTCATTCATTCTTTTCACTGTAGTTATCCATATTCTGTTTGGTCTAGAAAAAGTTTTTGAAAATTGCAATGTAATCTCTTACTGAATTACCACTGGTTTTTAGGGCTAGAAAATTTAGTGTATTGCTAAGGTGTACTGCTAGGTTTACAGTTTGTTCAAGGAAGTTCAATTTAATTGTGAGAGATGATGATGATCAGACAGATTTGTGAAAGGTATAAATATATAACTTTAAAGTACATATATGCTGAATTTGAAATATCTACCCTGAAAGTATCTCTCCGTTTTGTCATTGCAGGGAACCTGGCATATGAAGGATATGGAACTATATAAATTTGTTAACTGATTTTCAAATGTGAGAGGATGGATGATCTAAGCAACTCTACCTCCAAACACAAAGACCCAAATGGATTTGTGAACAAAGTCTTCAATGCATTTCCTGAGGTGGGGAACGAGGCAGGCATAATGTCCGTCCCAGAGCCAGAGGCGTGCGAGACCCTAGCCCCATTCCAACACTCGGGGAGAGAAAAGGGTGTTTTCAGTAGGAAGCCCCGAAACACTGGGATCTGGAAGATCCTGGCCAAGCGTAAAACCCCCGCGGGGGGTGAGCGGCGGCCCCATTCCATGATCCTTCTCGGGGAGGCATCTGTACCAAAGCTGTCATTTGTAGACAAAGTGAGGTCTTTCAAGATGCTGAAGTCCCCTTCTGTCTTCAAGGGCAAATCGGTCAAGCTCCAGGGTGGAAAACTTGGTAGTACAGCTAGAGATGAGCAAGAGGACGGTAGCAGGGATGACTTTACCCATCTGCAGAGAGCACTCTTTAGGAACAAGGGCAAGAGGCACTCGTATGCCGGTCACACTAAAGACTTTGACTGTTCTTATGAGGTAATAGAACTCTCGATCCCGTCGGAAAACGAACAACCGCTGTTTAAAGATGCCACTGGTGGTCAGAATGGTTGCAAACCAATGGTTGCATCAAACTCAAAAAGAACACATCCCAACTTCTCAAATTGTAATAACTCCACACTTCATGATGAGCTTTACGTGAAGGACTGCCCAAAATCACCACAAACTGGAAGGAAGTCTAAAGGAGCAGATGTCTGGAGCTACCTTAGAAAGATCTCCTTCATGGGTAAAGGAACCTCCAGCTTGTCTGAAAAGAGTTTTGACTCGGAGTTTCATACTTTAGACAAGACAATTGATTCAGATTGTGCCTCAGCCGACTTTGAATGCATCAAAGAGTCAAACCCTCCGTCCAAATCAACGGGTAATGAAAGCAGAGGTGCTCATTTCGGAGGACTTTTTCGATTTTTTAGCAGTGTTGCTGAAACAGCCAGAAAGTGGAAAAACTCTTCCAGATCTTTCTCACCACCGGAGGGGGAGGGTTCACCTTTGGGATCCCCGTGCACTCAGAGGTCACAAGACTTTGTTCATAACATGTCCATAAATTTCAGGCATGAGGAAATCAATGCACCTTCTATTCCAATGTCTCTGTTATCCTCTGACTCAGGTTTGAGTGAGGGCCCCTCACCCAACAGTATGACTGAGAAAGGGTCTCCTCAGGTGGTCCTCAAGTCCTGGAGAGCCTGTCTGGATCCCCCCAGTCCCGATGGGCATTTGTCCAACAGCTTAACTGAAGTGGAAATGCCTCTTGGTTTACCATGCAAGTCAACAACCTCCTTGGAAATTCCCAGCAAGCAAGGCGACCCGGACAGCCTCATTTGTCTTGAGGCTGGAACTCCGTCAGATAGCAGCCCGCCTGGGGAAGAGGAACAGTCAGGAAATGATATGGATTCCATGGATATCTTGGTCTCCTCTGATGAGAAAGAAACGCACGACAGCCACAGGAATGTAGGAAATCAAGAAACCCGCTGCAAAGCAAAGTCTGTACCCGTTGGTCCAGGGCGGGCACTTAAGGTAAGGTGCTGGATTAACAGGTTTAAAATGAAATTCAATTATGTAGAATTAAATTATGTTGAATTTCGAATTGAATCGAAATGAACTGAAGTAAATCCTGAATTATAACAATGCGATAAAAACTAGTAAAAGTGGGAAAAAATGTTTGAACCATTTTCCGTTCAGTTAAGATGTTTTTTCACTTCTCGGTTTGGTCAGTGAACAATAGTAATAAAACTGATGCTTTATTTTTTTACTATTTTTCAATTTTATATTATTTTTGGAGTATGGAAAGAAACTGATGACATGATGATTGCCAGTGTTTGATGTTGTATGATGTCCACATAAAATCAGCAAATGATTTGTATTCACGGTACAAACTGACACTCGCATGGTATATATACCATTATGTATTTCATACATCATTCCTCCATTCCAGTATTATTTTAACTTATTCCATCAGACTCATCCTTACACCTTTACCTCCAAGTGCATGCTTCATCTCTTTAAAAAGTAACAATTAAAGATGATCAGAAACAATTAATTTTTTAATATCCTGCCAACAATCAAAGGGATAAACTCGATATATTTGAGTTTTGTGTCCTTTTGTGCCATCTGCTGGACAGTGCACTACAGAACAGGAATGACAACTAACAGCTCGGTCGTATTATGGACTTGTGTCACGCCCTATTCTGTCATAGACACCATAAACCAAAAGCTTCTGGGCCCATGTGGGCTGCCTGCATTCAGGTAAATTGGACCAACAGACCAGGGGAAGACTGCCATATGCTTGCAGTATTACATAGATTCATACGTCTTGCTCTGGTGCTTCTCTGCTTTTGTTGGCCTGAGCTTTCATTCCTGTACTTACCAATGACTTGCCTTCTGATTAAAGCAAGATGGCAAGGTTAAACTTTCTAGGACTGAATTTCAGCCTTGATGCATCTAAGATAATAAAAGTGCAAGAGAGTTTCTGTTCAGGTTTGATTTGGAAGGTCGGATCGCTGCAAAGTACAGTAAAGCATCATTGATCCTCCAACTGGTGAGCAGTAAAGTACTATGTCAGTCACCCACAAATGCAGGAATTTTATTCAAACTAACTAAACTTGTGCCAGTTATGGAAAGACAGAAGATAATAGTTTTTCTTGCTTCAATATTGGCTCAAAACCAGGAGCTGGCAGGCGGTTGTTGTTTAGACAAGGAGGGTCCAGCGGCGCTCGACCGTAGCGCGGTGGTGATCACCTATCAGAAGCGGAGGAGGCTCCGACCGGCCTCGCTCTACGCCACTATGCTGGGTCGGCAGTCTGCGATCCCAGAGGAGGGCGAAGAGGTGGCGCCGCGGAGGTGCCAGGCTAACCCTGCCGGGCGGCCCGATTTGCCCCCGAGGCGGCCACTCGTACGCAAGAGGCCCCGCTCCGTAATGGACGGCACCGCCGTGGCCAGGTCCGAGCCCTCGCACCCCTTCAGAGTAAGCCGTGTCCCCCACCCCCCCACCTCCTCCTTTGGTGTGTCTGGCTTGGAGGGCTACTTCCTGTCGGCACTGTCTCCTCTCACCACGTATGACTACAGAGAAATGCTCCGAGTCACGACTCTTACCCATCCAGGTGTTGCCATTTACGGTCTGATTAACGGGAAAACCCTTCCGAGGCGGAGTCCGTGTAAGATGCAGGTTTTTGTTGGCCGTGCGATTTCTGAAAGGATTTAACGAGATCCCTGGGGTTTTATATCCCCGTCTGATCTCAGAATAGGCACACATAAATATCAGACAATCAGCCGCGCGGCCATTCGTATCCCAACCAAAGTGCTTTCGGCCGTGAACGTTGTTCACTCTAGAAGTTTCTTTTTTGTTAATCTTTGTTCCAGGATCATCAGCTCAGCATTTTTTATAATCCGCTGGTGTGACATCCAAAAATCGCCAATTCATCAGTTAAATGGCCCATCCTTGGCTCATTGCCTATAGTAGTTGCCACAGAATGCAATAGTATTTGTCACCTTGGATTTTTAACATCTGGTTCCCATATATGATGGGTTTTCTGTATTTTATTTGCTTTTGCATGCTGCAGGGAACAGCACATGTTTTCATACTGGCTAACATGTCATTGCTTCCATTAGCTATGAAATTTATCAGCATCAGACGTACAGACTTACTAACACCTCATGCAATGATTTTTCTATTTATACAAATATTCAGAATTTCTTCCATCTAAATGTAATAGAAGTTTAACAGAACTGCAAAGTATAATTGTAAATATAGCATTTAGTATTGCTCCTTAGTTGTGTTAATATTAATCGGAGCAGTTTCCCAACCCAGTCCTTGGGGACCCATAGACAGTACATGTTTTTGCTCCCTCTCAGCTTCCTTCCAGCAGTTCACATTTTTGCTGCTCCCGGGAGAGAGCTGGGAGGGAGCAAAAACATGGACTGTCTATGGGTCCCCAAGGACCGGATTAGGAAAGACTGAACTGGAGCAATCAAGCCTCACTTGCCAATGCACCAGTGAAGATGACTGCTAGAAAAAAGAAAGGAAAAGACCAGTTCATGCCTACTCACCACCCACACAATTTCAAAAATAGCATTGCCTGGTAATGAATCAACAACATGTACATGCCTCACTGTAATAGAGCAACAGGCAGGCAACTGCTGATTGAATGCTGGAACAGCACACGCTGTGAAATTGGACATTTTGCACTCAGTTTGAATTCCCGCTTTCTCCGCTGCCACCCGTTCTAGCCGTTCCAGCCTGCCCTCCTGGAAATGATCTCCCCCAATAACTTTGCATTCTTTAACCAAACCAGCTGCTGAACGAGGCTGGTTTATGTTGCTGGACATATTTTGGACATATTTACTCTCTTGGAGTCATAGCTTCAGATTTTCGTGTTGGGATGTAAGATCAGATTTAAAACCCTGGGATCAAATGGGATCAAATCTTGTGGGATTTTACCCACATTTTCCAAACACATGCAAAATGTATCTTCACTGCATGTACAGACATCGCCTGACATGAAAATTCTTCTAGCTTTTAAGCTCCTTTGGGCTCAGTCTCCTTAAATATGGACAATGAATGAATGAATATTTTAACCACGGGTCTGAGCTATTTTGAGAAACCGGAATAATTCATAAGGTATTTTGAGACAATACCATCATTAATATAGGGACTGCTATAACCGGCGTATTGTATCCACATGTTATTTCTGGATTTCTCTCATGTATTAATGCTTCCTGACATATCTAACATCAGTCACGGTTTAAAATAAAATTCTCTTCCTCATCTTGCATGACAGCATTCATAGTCGTCCATAATCATACCTGTTTGTACCACATGAACTTTTTTTTTTTGCCAAGGCTGTATCACATTTTGCCCTATAAATTTTAGCCCCTATCCCGCCCCCCGTGCCTCTCCCCACGGGACCCTCCCTTCAAAATGGACCTCCAGAGGTGCCGATCGCTCCCCTTGTCCCAGAGCACCCCCACAGGGCTGGAGCAGGCAGGCTGGATGCATGAGACCCTGCAGCCAGGTACAGCTCCAGGTAGGTGTCCCACAAAGCTGCTACCAGCCAGAGTTCAGTTCTTACATATAGCTATAACTATAGGAAGTGCACAAGCATAATTTGCTGCTCCACACTTAAAACAATCCAGGACACATTTCTTGGTTAAAAACAAAGATTTCTGACTACTCTTCTTAGATATCATTTTACAAATGGGCATGGTCCTTGAATAGGACAAAGCAGATGGTTGCTAGGCAACTGGAACCCGTTCTGATTGGAGCTAGCTAATGTGGGCCAAAGCCATGGTGATTAGCTATTTGTGAATACTGCAGTGCTACTGGATGGCTAACAGCTATGCTATTTATTTTCACTTATTTGTTTTTTTTTCTCCTACCTGCAAAAGAATGAGGCTATTAAATTTTGCCTGGCTCTGTGTCACTGAGGATGTTTAAAGCAGTTGCTCCTCTCTTCGCTGCCGCTGCTGATGTGTCCCTCTGTCTTTCTTCCTTCCAATCTGGCCTCCAGCGGGACTTTGCCACGCTCTCAGGTTCATCCTCGCTCGCGGAATTTTCTCCACCTATAAACCTGCGGATCGGCAGCTCCTGCTGCTTCACAGATCCTTAGTCAGCAAGATGCCACTCGCGTTTGTTTACGTGTCGTTATTTGCAGAGCTGCATTACGTCCACTTCAGTGCTGGCCGTGACGTGGTCGTATCATATGCACGGCTGGCGTGACGGATTGACTAATCAGGGGACTGGAGGTCTTTATTCTTTCTTGGCTGACACAAGGTGCCTCACAAAGTTGGCAGTGAATATGTGACAGTGTCAGGGCGCAGCGTGGTGTGGAAGCTCAGTGGGTTGCACTGTTGCTTCACGCCTCCACGGTTGGGGATTTGAATCTCGACTCAGTTCTATATGCTTGTAGAGTTTGCATGTTCTCCCCGTGTTGCGTGGGAACCCTCAGGGTAAACTGGTTTCCTCCTGCAGTCAAAATACCTGAAGTTCAGTGAACTGACATCTCTAAATTGCACGTAGGGCATGAGTGTTTGTATATATAGACTGACATCTCGCTGAGGCAGCCTTGTTCCCCGTGCCGCTCAGGATGATCTCCAGACTCCCTGCGACCTGGACACACTAACAGTTATTTATACATTATGCGCACGCATGGCCCTGATGGTTGAGGGACATATGCTGAAGAACATACAGTCCTTTTAGTAATTGGAGGATCCTGTGCTGTATCTCTTGTGTGCAAACTCACATCCAGGTCTGCAAACTATAGCTCAGTATATTTAGCAAGGTAAACACCCGCCATCACTAATTACTGTAAGTTCTACGTCCAGGAATTCTTGGAGCTGCCCGCTTCAAATTTAAACCCCCCCCCCCCCCCCCCCCCCCCCCCCCCCTCCC
>JAODJU010000002.1:729943-759939 GCA_026776725.1 Gnathonemus echidnorhynchus | reverse complement strand
CCCACCCCATTGCACATTTTCATGAATGCAAAAATGATGGGTAGTGCTGCATGTGGTATGTAATTACTCTCTGGGGATCTGGAGTGTTCTGCTCAACAAGCCTTTCTAGGTGTATCAGATTAAAAGCCACGTGTGAGTTGTTAGATCTGATATAAGCGGACAGCTCCTCAGGACACACGGTGGGGTGACATTGGGAACGCCGGGTGGCTTATCTGCTGTGCGATATCTGCCGTGCATCTCACAGGGGAGGTCACGCTACTGTCGGAGCCGCAGCCACACGGGGGACACATGGGGACCACTCGACGGAGGCTGCTGAGAATGGGCTCAGAGCAGCTTCACATCAACAAAGTAAGTCCTTCGTCATCACCTCACGTCCACGGCGGATCTTTGCGGTTCTTTCTTTTTGAAGGTTCATGACTAAGTTAGCTGATCCCAGACCTGTGACTGTTCGTAAGAGGGTTTCTACAGCTATGTAGAAAAAAAACCACTGGAATCAACACAGAATTGTACAGAGCCCCTAAAGGGACAGGTTTGGAAAATATTATTTTTTAACATTTTGCATTTCCTCCCAATTGTTTTTGCATTCCCTCGCAAAACTTTTGCATTCCCTCGTTGCAAGACAACGCAAAAACAACTGCGAGTGAACGCAAAAAAATCACCTGCGAGCAGAGACACAAGAACAACTTCAGTTTATTTCCATAGTCCAAAGATATGAATTGCTGTCTGCATTGAGTGTATGTGTGACGGACTGACACCCCCAAAGAACTGTCCCTTGTGCTGTGCCCAGTGTTTCCTTGAATACTTCTTAGGTTCAGTGCATTGGATGAAGTTATGGAAAATGCATGGGCTCCTTATTCTTTCCAGTACAGAAATAAAATAAAGTTTTACAGAAAAACGTAACTTTAGTTTTGTGATATAGACTGCAGTTCCATACTGAAATCTATTCAGTTGTAAAAATATTAATATTTATGCAGATCCCTCAATATACAATGCACACACACACACACCTATATATATATAGAGAGAGTGATAGTATATTGTACTTTAATTTCTAATGCCTGAGTTCAAGTTTCCAAATGGAATATTAATTTTGGTTTCGTTTGTATTTGCTAAAAAACTAAAATGATGACAGAATCACTTGCTAAATACACATAATTTTATACATACAGGATTATAGTGATTATATCTTTGCAAATGTTTAACAGCCTCTTTCCCCTGTATATGAAAATTAAAAATCCACATAATATTAGCCAGTAATCCTCTTTTCAGATCTGGCTGTTTTCTAATATCTTCAGGCTAATTGCTGGCTCTCTGAAGAGTTTATAAATATCCGTGTTCTCTTTTGAGTGGGGAGATGTTCCCCGTTCTATCTCCTTTTTTATAATTTATCAAAGGTTTTCGCGTCGCGCGGTACATCTCCCTCTAAAGCCCTGTCCTAAAATAACAGCAGGTGAGGTTTCATCGTGAGCGTGTGGTGAGTTGCGTCACTCCGCCTTGATGACGCAGTTCCGGCACCCGAGGCCCGGTGACATGGTGGCCTCAGGCACCCCTGGCTTCACTTCTCCCTCCCTCGCCTGATTTAGCAGCGGAAGCGGCAGGGGGGACTTTCGATGAGACCAATATCACCCCGGGACCCTTTTAAAGTACCTGGCTGGTTTGCAATGGTCTTGGCAGCTCTTTACACCTGTAGCTCAAGTATTTCGAACAAATTTATGCAGGGGGGTGTGGCTACAGGTGGGCAAGAGGTCCTGCCACCCCCCCATCAACTATTGCCCACCAGGAAATCCCCCAAGACCTATGAGAGAATTCAGACACTGGTGCCCACCCAACATACCCAAATGCCCATCCCAGGATGGCACCTTCATAAAGTCACTGAATTTATCTGTTTTTAAAACATAATTATATAATAAACAGGGGGACAGCGCATAACACACATATTTGAGTCGAGTAGCACACATTTCCAACTTCTGTGTTTTCATATTCTTTTATTTCATTGTCTGATTTCAAAGGTTGTCATTCCCAATAGCTGCAAGTCAATGAAAATTACAAGATCGGCTGCTGGATCACCTGCTCCGCAGGCGGACTTTGTTGTCAAGACGAAGTCGGCTTTTCGTTCCCCAGTATGCTCTGTGTGCAAGAGAGTGACAGAAAGAGAAAAATGAGACATTATTCTAGCCTCTGAAGCTTTATGATATTTCTCTTACAAAAAAAATGCACCATTACACAAAGTAATTAACATGAAAGGAAGTCCCAGGATTCGCTGGGCCTGGAGACAGACCCTAAAAGCAGAAACCTTAGCAAGGAACATGGTATTAAGATTTAAGCTACCACTGCAGTGGAGTAATGATCTTCTACTGCTGAAACATGTCATTGTTGATTTTGCCGAGTTCTCTCAGTAAATTTCTCTCCTCTGTAATCTTTCACTCCTTCCTTTTTGCACTGGAAAAAAGTTAACATTTTCTAAGGCTCTGTTAGATTCTGAAAGAATGAGAAATTTGGTAAACGGTTTCAGGGGCAGGATGAGTGATAATTAATCTAATCTCAGAAACTCACATAAACTCAGTGTCACATAAAACAAGCTATCGCAAAAATGAATGGGTATAAAACACAGTTAATCCCGAGATGAAAAAGGTTTCTAAGAAGCAACATTCCTGTAAATCAGATCTGTTGACATTTGCATTTATTGGACAGTGATCTCTGTCTTGGAAGAGCATGCTGCTGTGTTTTTATGTTCTGTTACTTCAGGCATGATCTGATAGCATGCCATGTTGGAGAATAAACCGCTCACATGTATACCTTACTGGCATAGGCATGAATTTATCACCTTAGCACCTAGCGCTGCACGTGCTGAAACGTAACCGCTGCCTTTGTTGGGGAGGGGGGGGGGATTCATCTGTTTATTCCTGTCTCTGTGTAGCCCCCGGCCGCCTGAATTCCTCGCCCAGTTCCTCTCCCTGATTGCATCAGTTCGCCTTGTCCTATTTTAGTCACATTATTTTCTCTGGGGAGAACACTTTATTCTGACAAAACTTTAGATAGCTTCTTGTGGGGGGGGGGGCTGTTCATCGCTCGAGACGAAGATCACACTAACGTGACTCTGATGGCGAGTAGCCTGGCGTTTATTCCTGGAAACATTATGATGTGTAATTATATTGCATGAGCTGTTTATTGTGTTATAGCTGAGGTGGAATCGAATCAGAAATAATGAGGTGTGATGGAAATCCCAAGTCTGCTGAAATTATGTGCCATTTCTTATATAACTTTCGCCATTGCTCTCTATAACTGCTTCGAAATGAAATACAGTATTGAGCTTAATGATATTATCTGAAATGATGTTTGTTTTTTCGGCTATTTCTAAATTGACGACTGTAGGTTGTATGTTCAGTCGTCAAGTGGTTTACACGCAGTGGTCGTCTCTGTGCAGGTGAGCAGATTAACACCTTAAATTTAATTTGGCACCACAGGGTAACAGAGAGCACATTTATGTTTAATGGAATTCTAGTTTCAAACTCAGTTCCAAATATTTAGCTACATGAAATATTTTAACTAGGCTTTATTAAGTGAGACAGAAAGTCTACCTCTTTCTTGTAAAGTAAAATTTGTATCCACATTGACTCACACAGGCCATAGTATGAAGGCAATTTAAACTTCAGTTTACTGTTCAGTACTAATGAGGTATAAGGTTTAATTATCTTCATAATTAGCTCAGTAGTAGCAGTAATCGAAGAGACAGCTACATTTTACCCTTTACAGCCTTACTTCTTCATACAGTTTGATGTTTGCACAAGTAATTTGAGTAAAACACAACTTGGAACTGAGCCTGTAATCTCTTTATAATGCATCCTTATGGCACAGTGTGAATTTCGAAATGCTCCACATATGGACCGGCCTTGAGTGGAGATTCACATTATATTCTTCTCATTCTTGGACGACATCACGTTCGATTTGATTTGTGTTTCCTTGCTATTACATGATGAAATTTTGGCAAAGTACATTCAGTAATGGAATTCATTCCTCATTTGAGAGCTTAATAAGCGCTTACTAATAAGTGTATACTGCTACACTGCCAAATCCAAATTATTGTCAGTTCGATACATCCACTATGGTATAAATTCAGTAAGCTTTATTTTCTTTATTATTATTTTTTTTTACAAGGCTACTCTGTCCATCTAATGTTCTATAGAGCTAAAATTAAAGTCAGTATGTATTTCCAGTTACAGAAAAGTGACTTTATTATAAAATGTTCCCAGCCATTGTACTTACCATTTGCCTTGTTAAAGAGAGTAAACAAAAAAAAAACAAAACAAAAAAAAAATCTTTATACAATATTTAGTCAGTGTCTATGGGTGTTTATGGAAACTGCTGTGGATTAGAAAAGCCTTTGCTGGAATAGGCTTGTTCCTGATGTCTCTATTGGTGCTCTCACTGAGATTGCTTATTTGGGCGACTGTGGCCGTGATGACCAGATGTTCTGCATGGGATGGAATGTGAAATGAATAGATGGTACCAAGGTCAGGAGGGCACCAGTAAGATAAGAAAGCGATTTCTGTGGGAGGTGTTAGACAGCTCAAAGTAGGAGGGGTTAGAAGGTGTGATGTAATAAAACACAAAAACCTCATGTACTGTGCCTCGTCACTGCTGCCTCCAAAGATCTGTGACTCAACGACAAAATATCAAGCAGTCAAACAGTGGCAATCCTTAACTTAATAGTAATATGGATTAATATTATCTAATTATGTTGCCTAATAGTTTAATAAATGGAAAGCATGATTAACATTGTTTGGCAGGCCCTATAATTTATCGGTACCTCCAAGGTTGTGGGTTGGAATCTGGCATAAGTTCAGTTCCATGTGTGCAGAGTATGCAGGCTTCCCTGTGTTTCCGTGAGATTCCCTTGCGTACTCTGGCTCCAGAGCGCCTCCTACTGTCTAGGTCACGTGAATCGTTGACTCTAAATTACTGAAATCCACAGAGATGAGCCCCTTTGGAAATGGGTGTATATCCGTGGTAAACGGCCAGAGAGCTGAGTCTGCTTAACAAGTGCCTGGAATGTCAGACTGGCTACTTTTTTCTCATTCTAGGTCCTGTAAGGGGGTATTTAATTTTTACTCTCAAGATCACTTCACGGCACAGAGCGAGCGGCTCAATAAATCTGAGGTTGCTTCTTTGCACCTCCAAGGCATTCAGCAATAGCAATAAAGCTCAATAAAAGAACGACAGTGATTCATATAGCTCTGCGAGCCCAGATAAGACAGTGGTTACCCGTCCAGTGAGTAAGGAAATAAAACAAGGCCTTGCCAGCAGGGATTTCCAGTTATATACGGCATCTTTTTGAGAACTCCCTCAAGGCCGTGTTTACCGAATTTTCTCATCGGAATGTTAGAGCTGAAGCACGGTGAATCAGGGTGTGACCTCTTCAGCTTTTCGAGTTAGGGTGACATTAGTAAACTTCATTTACTTTTTTGCAGTTTTAATTGTATGCGAAACAAATTAAGGAATTTGTCACCATGAGGTCTTGTGTTATGTTTTGTAGCAAAAAAAAACTTTTAAAAAAAAAACAAAAAAACTTTCATAATCCTGCTTTTATCCAAATTCAACCTCAGTGACCATAGTGCTTTTATTGGCATTTTTGAGTAGTTTTAGTGAAGCTCAAATTTCAGGTTAATTTTTATTTTAAGATAATTTAATTATATTTCCATGAATGTTGACAACTGTAGTAGCAATTTGCTGAATGCATAAATGCATAAATTAGAAGTGAACTTGAAAATGCTTTGCTAGCTATTTTTACATGCCTTTGCTATCAATGGCTAAACACCATTTTAGCTACTATTTTCTTTGATGGTGTTCTACAAGTTTATGGGAAACGCGACAAAAACTTTCATTATCAAAATCAGAAACTCAACAAAATTTTTCTGACATTAATGCCATACATTACTGGAATATTTAACTGGATGTTGAGATGGCACCACAGAGTTGATGGTCAGTTTTGGGAACATCTGTTAGGATTTTTGCCTTCCAGATATGGGAATTGAAGGATGAAGGCTTCTCAAAACATTAACATTTTAATTGTCACTTTGCTCTTGCCAGTAAAAACTATACTTCCACTACACTACTCGGGATCCTCGGACCCATCGCGGGACCTGGTGTTGCCAGTCATTTCTCCCAGAATGCAAGTCTGTTTCTCATGATAATAATTATAGTCTCGGTAGCATGGTGGCTCATAGGGTAGCACAGACTCACCACTCCTGCTCCCAGCTCTGTGTTTATGGAATTTGTATGCAATGCTCCTCTGGGTAATAATGCTTCCTCCTGCGGTTCAAAAACATGTGCTTAAGAGAATTTGTGCCTGTATGGTACCCGTGTCCGTGGCCCATGGATCTTGTGCCAGCCCTGGGTTCCTGCTTCTTTTTCTCCTGTGGTTCCTGTGATAGACTCCAGACTCACTCTGCCCCCGTTCTGGTTGTTATGGAAGATGGATGGATGGATAATTAAAGTCCCGCCGTCTCGCGCTGCGGGTGAGGATGACTGATGATGGCAGTGTTATGACGAGAGAATCGCTGCAGTGTAAATAACTGCATCGCCACGTCAGTCAATGCGCTCACAGCTGCCCCGCTTGCTAGCCAGCAGTGTTGGAAAGGCATGCTGGGTAACGGCCGCTGTTGTAAAGGCAGAACAGTTACTGTCATCCTCCTACTGTTATTCATATGGCTGAAACCAGCACACTGATTGAAGGGATGCTCACCGGATGAGTGGGAATCACTCCTAAGGAGCCCCAAAATAGCCCTTTAGCCCCTCTGTACCACCCATGCCATCTCTACCATGAAATACACGCAGTACTTCTTGGCAAACTGGATCCTCTGAATCCTTGGAATACCTTACAGATTCAGAAGATTTCATTTAATTTTGTGTCGTATTCCTAAAAAAAACCTGGCAGTTTTAAGAACCCAGCTGTTTAGATGGTTTAAAAAAAAGCACATTTTGAAGTATTTTTCATCTCCTTGTGTTCTCAAGAAATTACAATCATTCTTTTTAATTATAAGCACTTACACATAATTTTTATAGTATCGTTAGCATATTTATGAAACATTTACTCCATTTAATGCTACTAGGAAGAAGAAGAGAGCTGCTAAACTTACCTTTGTTTGTACGGAGGCCAACTACCTACATTTCCCCTTGACAGTTAATAAAATGTCAAAAGTCAAAGTCAAAGTCAGCTTTATTGTCAATTCTGCCATATGTACAGAACACACAGAGAATTGAAATTAATATTTCAATTAATTGTATTAATTAAACAATTAATTAAATTAATTGTATTAATATAGCTATTCATACTGCAGCAGTTAATGTAAAGTAACTTCTCTCAAAGATGTGACAGCAGGTTTTCTCTCAGAAGAAGCCAGCTACCTGTGACTGTCACAGATCCGTATGTCCCCTGACTGTCACAGATCCGTATGTCCTCTGACTGTCACAGATCCATATGTCCCCTGACTGCCACAGATCCTTATGTCCCCTGACTGTCACAGATCCGTATGTCCCCTGACTGTCACAGATCTGTATGTCCCGTGACTGTCACAGATCCGTATGTCCCCTGACTGTCACAGATGCGTATGTCCCCTGACTGCCACAGATCCGTATGTCCCCTGACAGTCACAGATCCGTATGTCCCGTGACTGTCACAGATCCGTATGTCCCGTGACTGCCACAGATCCGTATGTCCCCTGACTGCCACAGATCCGTATGTCCCCTGACTGCCACAGATCCGTAAGTCCCCTGACTGTCACAGATCCGTATGTCCCGTGACTGTCACAGATCCGTATGTCCCCTGACTGTCACAGATCCGTATGTCCCCTGACTGTCACAGATCCGTATGTCACGTGACTGTCACAGATCCGTATGTCCCCTGACTGTCACAGATCCGTATGTCCCGTGACTGTCACAGATCCGTATGTCCCGTGACTGTCTCAGATTTCACTTTCCTTGTTTTCTCTGTATGGTCAGTCTCCAATAATCATGCATGTGTCACTAATGTTAATGTGAAACAGCTGGATGAGTCTTTCAATCAAGAAACCAGTAAAAGCATGAGAAGAACTGAAGTAATTAGCCAAGTACAGGAGTCTCTCAGTTTTAAAGTAATTTGTAACACCTGAAGTGGCCCATAGTCCCCCCCCCCCCTCCACGACATGGATTAGGTTGGCACCCAACTCTCCTGTCCGAATCAGTCAGCTGCCGAATTCCCTCCAAAACAGGTTGAGGATGCAGGATTTTTCTTGGCTTGTTTTAGCCCTAATCACCCCACCGCTGATTTTCACTTTTGAACGGGGCAAAAAGAAATGCAACAGACCCCCCCTCCCCACCTCTCAGTTTATCTTTCATTTGGAATTATTCAGTTTCATGCACCCCCCCCCCCCAGTTGTTCTTTTTAAAGACAACCTCATTTGATCCGGCCATAACTGGTTGATGTAGATAATATCCTATATCTTGCAGGTTTCATTTAATGAAGCGTTTATAGAACAAATTTCAATGCTGCCTACAGCTGATAAGATCATAAAAAAGAGAAACAAAATTTCCGTTATATTAGCCGTTAACACATAGTATTGATTGGATCTAAGGCTACCATGTCCTGTTCTAACGTGGCTTATCTGTGATGCATTCCAAGAGCCAATATGTAATGTTACAGTGTATTGGTGCCTGAGGAAGTGTTTCTTAAGTGACGGCCATAATCGAGTAGAAATAAAAAACTGAGTTTAAATAATAAATAAGTGAGCCAAGGATATGACACCACTCTGTGAACGAAGCTACCACTTTGTGTATCCTGAGAAGGATGAGGCTATCATACACGCAAGGGCTGCCTAGGAATTAAACGAATAAACAGCTGATGCTGTAACAACGTAAACAGCATTGTGTTTGGGGAGAGTTGTTCTTTTTTCGTTATTTTTAGAGCATTCAGACTGACTGCGTGGCTGAAGGGCAGGATGCAGGAAGCAGGGGAGGAAGAGGAGAAGACAGAACGGGAACAAAGGCGAATGGGCAGTACGGCATCGTGGAGGGGGGACGGGAGGAGAGGTCCTCCCTGACATTAGCGGAGCGTGTGCTACAAATAGAGTCATTTATAGCCAAGCAATGAAGTACAAGCGATTGTTTCCTAGGGAAAACCCACAGATGTAGTTAGGAAATGTACAAAATACAGCGCTGTCAAGGATTATCAGAAGCAGATCACTATGCGTTTATGAAGCCTGTGCAGCGACCATAGAGAGCTATGCGAGGACTTCCGGAACGCGAAATGTGACAAGCGCTTTCATGCATGGAAGACACAAAAAGAACAGAATGCGAATTATTTTTAAGTCTTCATAATAGCAGCCTTTGTTTTTGCAAACAGTCCCCTCATTATCCCCCCCTCCACCTACTACGCCTAAATTGAAGCAGGCAATGTGCTGAGTTCATTATTATTATGAGTCATTTGTGCCCTGTGTTTCTATCCTTGGAGTGTATTTTATAATTCTGGAGAGTCTGTAAAGCATATGCTGACATTATGATACCCACTTATGTAGTAGGTGGAAGTAGATATATATAAGAAAGATATTTGATTTAAATCTCAAAAAGAGAATGGTTTTAGCTATTGAGCTGTTGAACTACAGTAGTCTACATATCCAGTGGAATAAAGCATTTAAAAATGAAAAACAAAGGTAAAATGTTAGAAAACATTATAAAGAAAAAACCCAACTACTGTATGAAACGAGTATTTGTGTGAAACATACATAGTGAAAATTAAAAAAAAAAAAAAAAACATTGATCTGGACCAACAATGAGCAAAGGATCCTGTATTTTGTTATGGAAACGTAATGTATGACCAAAGGTGCTATATTAGACAGCAATTAAATATTATGCTGTTAATAACCAGGACTGGCATACACAACCAGGGATCTGCATAGCTGTATATTCACTGTAATCTTGCAGTGCTCTGACAGTTAATATCATGAATACTCTGTGATCCACACCTGGCTTCCTTTCCATCTCCCTGTGCCTGACTTCTCTGCTACCACCTGTCTGCATAGCCTGTGACCTTTCCCCTCACTCCTGGGTGGGAGAGATGATCGTCTCCAGATGGAACTCTTGTGTTTTTTGTAGCTACTGCCCTCTTTTCGTGCTGCCAGTGTCCTCATCCGCGAGACCTTGGCATTCTTGCACCCGATACTATCCCTGCATCTGTAAACCATGCTCCAGGTTTTGGACAAAAGGTTACTAAGGTCAAAGAGATTCTTTTTAACAAGTTTAATTCTTTTCAATATGTTTGCTAAATGATATATTTGTCAACAATTTTTAAGCAGCTCTATGTCCTTATTATGTTAAGAAACAGTAATGCATGCTTTCCAGTACATAATCATGTCAAAATGAAATATAGCTATTTACAATGTGTCCACTCATTCTGTTCCCTTCAGCTTATATTGTACAGGGTTGTGGGGGTCCTGGAGTCAATGATGGGAATTAAAGGGCGCTAGGAGAAGAAGCCATGGATGGAATTATTCAAAATAATGTTCTAACATTGGTTCGGTGGTTATATCATGTACAATAGCTATAAGATGTGCTTTTCTTTACTGGTGCCAGTGTTGTGCTCATCTTACAACATACACTGCAGATTGCAAATGTGTGTCACACTTGGGAAGCGTTGACAGGTGGTGTGGCTTAGGATGGGGTGAAGCAGAGAGGAACCCGGAAGGTCGTGAGCTCTGTAAAGATGACAGGTGGCGGGTCTGGACCTGGAACATGCTTCTGAGCTGAGTACACTTGACTGAATCTAATGACGTCGGCAGACGCGCCATCAAAGGCGAGTTGGCAGGAGATTCCTTTTTCCAGAGGACCGTGTTCGAAAATCAATTTTCGCCTCACCATGCAAATTCAATCCATATTCTCTAACCGTTTGTCATTGTTGGTGATGTGCATTTTTCCAGGGAAGTATCATTGTCTATGGTTTATTATTAGAAGGCAGAGATGAAATTTAGCATTTTTGTTAATTTCCAGAGCTGGACGGAAAACTCTCCTGCATTCAGTATTAGTGATTTGAAGGGAAATGATTTTGATTACAGCTTAATTTGTTTATCTGATGTGTGGATCTTACTTAGTGGAGCTAAAGAGGCAGTTTCAGACATGCTATGTCAGCTGAAAATGTTACTTCATTAACTTATGGTACATTGACCAGTTTATTTTAAGGTCATAGATCTAACATTCTTATATTTTCTGTAAACAATACAAAATAACATGTTATTGCTTAATTGTATTGTTATTTAGTTTCTTAGCAGGCAAGGTCAGCATGTATTAATCAAGCACCCCGGCAAAAAGTAATACCGCCCACTCCCAACCAGGAAAAGTAGGGTTGCTAATGACGTCACACAGAGCAAACGCTGCCATCTGCCATGTTGGTGCATAATTTCCTATGTGGTGCTGGACTATCTGTGTTTTTGGTCAACAATAGTGAACTTGGGACAGAACAGTATAAAGAGAGACAGCATTACAGGCATCAAGAGAGGAACAGAAAAAGAAACAACTCAGAAAGTCCCTTTTCGCACATCCAGGGATAAATTAAATTGATTGGCAGTTTACCTTTAAAGCACATTCACTTATGTGCAGTTGTGCCAGATTTGTTGGAATAACAATGACAACTGATACAGCACTGTAACATTAACATTGCTGCACAGAGCAACGTAATTGCTTAATTTTACCATTACATTATGAAAATAAGATAACGATAAACATTATATAGCAATCATAAATGATGAGCAATATGCATGAGATTTATACTTACCGAAATAGATTGTCCACACTTTTCCTCTGTAGTTCATGTCCCCAGGCAGAAATGAAGAAATTAAACCTCCAGTTATTCCCTTTCATTCACTTCAGTGTTATCCGCAATTTTTGGGAAAAAAAAACAGATAATTAACGATATTCTCATAACCAACAGCAGCCGGCTCACAACCGTTTTGCCTCAGTGTGTATGGATCACATTCAATAACATCTGTTTTCTCATTATATCAGTTGCTTTATGTAACATTATTTCATGTCACCGCATGCAGTGCACAGAATATGGTTGCACCAAGATGGCGGTGTAAGGTGACTGCACCGTACTATTTCAACACTCCCAGCCTGCCTGTAGTGCTCTGGCACCCCTGGCAAAAAAATGGCAGTGGAAGATTCATCAATTCATAGGCTTTATCAGATTTTACAAACATGCGGGACAAGCGTATGTCTTTCATTAATTTTATTTGGTTCTCCAAACTTAACGAATCTGCTTCCTTCTTCTGCAGAAATTTTGGTTTCTCTGTTATGAACACATGAACCATGGACTTGCAGGTGATGCTGCTGAATTTTTCGCATTATTTTTTTATTTGATGATATGTGTTTTGGCCTAAAACCGACTGAGATTTACAGTGCTTGTTTTATTTCAAGTGTTTTATTTAAAGTTTTCATGCACGATTTTTAAAGAGCTCCGTGGAAATGCCTTTTTTCCCCAGACGCTGCCTAATGGCTTACAGAGTGGTTAGAAAATCATCCAGACCATTTCTGAATTCAAGAGTGTAAGATCTGAGGGATACACATATATATATTGTTAAACCTCATGTTAATAAAATTTATTCTTGAACTGTCAAACATTCAAAAGGCAAGAACTTCACTGGCATATGTGTGGCAGCTCCAGTTAAGGTAGGAATACCCATGCTGTTTCCATTACAGCACATTATGTGCAGGAATGTGACCACGCCTGAAGGTAACTGCAGGACGCGAGTTTGGATGCATGTGACTGCATCAGCAGCATGACCATAAGGGCAAACTGTATCAAAAATGTCATTTGGTTCACGACAGGATCGCTGTTGCGGTATTAACACCAGCTACACACCAACTACGCACCAACTACGCACCAACTACAAATAATTAAACACATCGCGGTGATGCAGACCGTGCACAAGTATAAATGCTAGCGACAGTGTAGGCCGCTTATGTAGGCCACTTGCATATGACACAGTGAAAGCTCTGTACAGAGCCTTCAAACAACTGAAAATCAGGGTTTACAGTTAGGCTAACTGATGCCTTTCTGATGTCTTATGTTTGAGAAGGGGGGGGTTATGTATATATTACGCTGTGGTCACCAAATATCCCCTCAATGTGATAAAAACCTGTTTTGGGGTCTATTTTTTGATTCCCACAAGAGGGAACTCAATTTTATGAAAATCTATGGCTGCAATGAAAAAACAAAACTTGTATTTTGTTATGGTTACTTAATGTTAGGGCTGGATAGGGGTTAAGGTTGTCATTGGGATTAGGGTTTTGCTCATAGAGATGAATGGACGGTCCCCACAAAGATATGAATACAAACGTGTGTGTGTGTGTGTGTGTGTTGAGTTTGCATGTTCTCCCAATGCCTCGTGAGTTTCCTCCATGGTTCTTAAGCTTTCTCCCACAATCCCCAGAATAACACTTGATTAATGGTTGTGTGTAGAATTGACCCCTCTCCCCCCGTGACCCCAACCTGGATAAGCAGTTAGAAGATGGATAGATCACAATAATCATAAATGCAGTGAAATATAAAATAATTGTCCTGGATATACGTGTAGATGGGCTGACCTTAGGAGTCACCCTGCATGCTCAGCTACCCCCCCACCCCAGAACTGGGCCTTTTTGGAAACAGATTCCTGGAAAGTTGTTGTATTACATGGAAGTTAAAAGGGCTGCTGAGCTGGATGCAGAACTGGGCTGGAAGCCATCTTCAATTCCTCCTGTACCCATCAGGGTCAAGCATCCCTGGCACCTGAACTCTTTCTGCTCCTCTTCCTCATTCTGAGTTTTATAGCGGGTGCTGGAGGCCCAATGGTTAGGGAAGCACACTTGTAGTTGAATGACTGCTGGTTTGAGTCCCAAACCAGCAAGGTGCCGCCCACATGCCGTACTCCCTGGGTGCTAAGTAACAGTGTCCCACTGTAATGTCATGACGTCACAAATGGGTTAAATGCAGAGAACATGTTTTGTTGCTGTGTGCCAACAATGACAATTAATCATTTTAAATACATGCGATCACAGAGGGCTGAGGGTTTTGAGCGGGGTTGGCAAAATTAACGAATAAAAAAAAACTGTGTTTGTAATTAATGGCTAAATTTAACTGCTTCTACCCCCCACACACACTGCAGACAATCCAGAACTGAAGACACCTTTCAGAGCAAGACATTTTGGCATTGTTAATTCAGACTTAGCTGCATTTTCTTGCTGTACAATATCAATGTGGGGCTATTTTGACTACTGAAGGTTCAAATTAATTGGATTTGTGGTGTACAGGTTTTGCATTGCCAGTGGGATGATTTCATGGAACATCATGAAAAGTTCTTATGAATTCCTGTATTACTTTCAAAACAATTTCTTAAGCTCTGCGTTAAGGTTGTTTAAATTGCTTATATTTCTGTGCATGAATTGAGGCTTTCTCATATTCCAGGTAATGAGATTTTGCATCACTTCAGGTGACCTTTACTGAACTCATGCAACTATAACTTTCTCATGATAAATCACAAAGCACTCCACTGTGTTGGTGGAATTCTGGAATAAGGAGCCCTCTGTTAACTCCTGGTCATTAAGCACTGCGGAAATCCATAAAAGGGAGCAGCACCAAACCTTTTTGAAAACAAAAACAAATGACTTGATATTATTTTTTACCAACACCCAACGCTTTCGAGCAAGCTCATTAATCCGTCCATACTCAGTTCATTCATATAGAGGCAGTGTCGCTTAAAGAATTTTAGAGTATCCTATTGGAAAATTAATCTGCTTTGCTGTAATTGTAACTGCAATTTAATTGTCCAATAATTTACAGTCTACAAGGTTGGGAGGGCTGTTGTGGCTTGTTTTGATGCAGCTGCAACTGCGATTTTAACGTTATGCATGTAATATATTTGAATTTTGCCAAATCCTCCCGGAAGTACCACACATTTTAAGGGTTCTTCTTTCGGCGACGCATCATTACGTTTTCTGGCACTCGGTGGCCAAGTTAAAAAAGAACGATCGCAAATGTCAAAGCGGATGCATTAAACCCACTCGTGGCTAAACGTGCATCTCGATCCCGCTTGCACGCTCCCCTCGCCGCATCTGTGATAGGAGAACTCGCTGCGCAGGGATTCACACTTTTATTTGCAGCAGGAGTAATAACGTCACGGGAGAAAATAAATAAATAAATACATCTATATACGAGAGAGGAATACATCGTTTCGATTCAAATCCAGAGTCCATGTATGCCCACAGCTGCAGAACTGTACAGCTCTACCCAGCTGTGGAGGACATGGATATTAATGCGATTAATCATGGAGTGTCACTTAAATGCCACGAGGTAAGGATTCGAATCGATTGTTGCGTATTAGTGTCAATAGAAGATCAAAAGATGGAGGAAGGACTTGTGTTACATTTTGGTCTCTTTTGGCAGATGCGATGCTTTTTCTTCTGCTATTCCATATCGGCGCGTTGTGATAGGATTTATTTTTTTTCTAGCGTTGGATCAGAAGTAATTGATTTATACGTATGGGAATTTATTTTGACCACCAAATATTAGCCTTTGCAAACACAGATCCCTCCCACCCCCCCCCCCTTTCTTTTTTGATTGATGGCTGATCCCCTAGCTCTCTAGTTGCCGGTCGCTTATTAGCATGCAAGGACGGCCGCCTGGGCTGCTGTTCGCCGCTTCGTACGAGGGAGATGCAGCGACGGCTGCTTCGTGCGTTACCGGCGGAGTAGTGCATGTCAAGCACCGCTCGGTGTATTTACAGTACCCGGTCCTCCTTTGGTCGGCAGACGGCAGGTTTGACTCGGAGAGAAATTAACGGTACTGAAACTGATGATGATGATGATGATGAAGACAATGATGGTGAGGATGATGATGCTTCTGGTTTGGCGATCTTTAAACATGAGCGGCAATAAGAAAGAGTAAGAAGATGAAAATGAAAGGGCTGTTGGTGTCATGATTTTTTTTCCTTTCTTTTTATTATCATAATGGTGGATGTATGGACAGTCACACAGAGCCCAGGTTGGCAATTGAAAACAACCTACCAGCACCAACATCCTGAATATTACAGCCTCCTGCATTGCACCATGACCTTGGAAACGCAAACGGTGGTTGTGTTTACCGTGATCGCGGTTTTGGTGCTTGTCAACGTTATTTTAATGTTCCTCTTGGGTTCTCGTTAATGGATTTTTTTTCTGGGCCGCCACTGTTTGGCTTCCTGCATTGAGATACATACAGCAATTATACAGTGGAGCAAAGGAGCGAGTACGCATATATACAGAGCGGGGGACACCCAGCGCTCCAACATGGCCACGCAGTCATATGAATGACGTTGGTATATTATTATCTCTCCTTCAATTATCTGTCATGTCTTGTCTTATAATTTGTCTGTAAACGTAGGTGGCGGTGGTTGTGGTTATTGTGCATACGTTACAGATCCAGGTAACTGTTTTAGATGTCCAAAAATGACACCCCCCCCACCCCTTGCTTCCTCTTCCCTTGCCGATTGTTTGCACCCATGTTAGAAAATGTAATTTCTGCAATTAACACAGTTTTTATGCAGCACGTGTATGTATGTATGTATATATATATATATATATATATATATATATATATATATAGATTAAAAATCTTAGGCATGCTTACCGTTTGTCATTGTTTTACATAGCCTTTTCCCTGAAGCAGACCTGTCGTTGAATATCAGTAAAATGTAGATATGAACTGACAAACGGCGCAGTGTTTAATTGACGATTTGTCGCGAGGCCCACACTGGTGACAGCATTCTTAATACGCGTGATCATATTCCATAAGATAAAAAAACTACTACACGCAGCTACAATATATATATATATATATATATATATATATATAGTAATTTCTATACCTATGTCTCACTTGTCTCGACATGTCTGGGTCGATGGTTACTTATGTAATTTGTGATTTATTTTATTTTTCCGATACATTTTTGTAGAATGTGAAGATTTTCTTCTTTAACATTAATTAAGCGCGCCATTGTTTTTTTTTTTTTCTAATATTACTACATTAAGATACATAAAATGCGTGGCTAAGCAAACTAGCGCCAAATAGGCCTGTCGGTGGTCGTGTGGCGTTAACGCAGAATGAACTATAAAGTGACACTATGTGCTTACGGTTTGGGGCATTTCGCTAAATAGGCCTAAAACAGTGAGATACAAACGCAGGCTGTCATAGTAAAAGGCGAAGTATGCTTGTTTAACGCAGGTGCTAGGAGCATCACATGCATTTGCATTAATGGCTAAATATAACTGTTTTCTGGAACGCTGTAAAGGTACAGTCAGTTTTAGCAACATGTATGTGAGGAACAGTGATACGTTTGTGTTTGTGACTGGGGTGGGCAGACTGACTGTGTGATCCTTATGCGCCACCCCCCCATGAGAATCTCTTCTCTGCATCTCATCTGAATTGTGTTTCCTAAATATTGCTCTAACTGTCAGCCAATTTTACATTTTCGTCAGATATGACAAGAGGCACACTAACGTGTAATGTTTTTGAGCTTGAACCCGAGAAACTTTGATTTGCCGTTAGATATAAGATAAACGTATTACATAATTTTTGTCAGACACAGGGAAAAGCTTTGGCAATCTGCACTGCTAAGCAAATTCTTAATATTAAAATATAAAATACACTTATATTCGAATAATAACTACCAGGAATAACTGTATTTTTAAATACCGGAGGTATAAGAAGTCTAAGGTCTGCTTAAAATTTATTTCATTGACAAATGTAGCGTTTTTTCCTATAATTCCTTCATGTAAGAATTATACTTAACAGTAGTGTCATAGTTTTTAATTTAAATTCCACTTACCTGGAAAAGACGAATCCTTAACCAAGAATGCTGAAAACCATAATGTCATAATTTATTTTTAATCATACTCTATAGAGTATTGTGTTTATTATGTAAATCACTTAATTTGAGGTGTTACTACATGTTTTGCCTTTGTCCAAGCCCTTTCTCACAATCATAAGGGGAACAGATAGTGATGTATATTGTAAATTGGCCCATATAACTCAAAAAAAGACTATGTATACATAAACTGGCTATACTTTACTTGACAGGGCACAAATACTTAGTAGTAACTCATTTACTACTGAAATACAAATTATGAACAAGTCATGAACAAATATAGATGCGTCACAATTCATTAATGATGAACAAACATGAGATCAGTGTTTCACTTTTGTCATTCATTACTGGTTCCTTCAGTAGTTCCTTAAGTATTTCACAAAGGTTTACAGAGTTAACAGATATAGTAACAAATATAGCTAGTGTTTGAGATAAATCATGCGTCACGATTCATAAATGCTGAATTAACATGAGATCAGTGTGTAACTAAGACTTAGTGTGTGGTTAATTAATACATAAAGAATAGTGTATTATACTAAAGTGTTACCCATACATTTAATTGTATCCACAAAATTGCTATTAAATAGTGTAGATTGAACAAAACAAAAATCGTTAATAAAATCACCTTTAGGAATTAAGTTTATTTTGCTGCAATTTAATTGTGCTGTGCATCTGATTCACTGACATGTTGCTTATGCCTGTTTTGTGGTAGACGGAAAGGTAGACACAAGTATTTGGCCCATTTTGAGGTTATTACTGAATACGTTCATCCAAGTTCACAGATAGAAAAAACGGTGTAACCTTTTGATTTCGTTGACTTGTTTGATCCCAGTGAAGTATAGATACTTTTAAACCAAGAACATCACTCTACCTCTGAATGGCCTTCAAATGTCAGGATTGTAACCAAGTTGAACAAAGTCTAACTAACTGTTTATAGTGCACTTCTATTAAACTAACCTGGTTTTATAAAAGGAAAATTACTCCCCTCGTGGAGTTTTAGAGCCTGTGACGGTGCAACACAACAAATGCAGTATATCAGTGTTTGTGGGTTGCTACAGCCTTGCAGAACCTACTAGCTAGAAGCTCTTATTCTCAGTCCTACTATTTGTGTGTCTGTATTTCAGAAGTTACAAAATGAGGAAGCCTAAGAAAGAAGAAAAAAAGCACAAAAAAGCATAATGCTACAATAATCTACCTTTGTTTCCTACTGGAGCTGGGAAGGAGCAAAAATGTGGACTGTCTGGGGGTCCCCAAGGACTGGGTTGGGAAACACTGATCTACCTTACTTGCTTTTCAGGATACAACCAACACTGTTTTCCTCAAGGTTACTTTTAATGTTACATTACATAACACAAATCTTATATTCTAATACATGTTATCGTGCATTGTATATAGGGACTGAGAAATAAATAAATGTAACATGAAGACCTAACGAAAAGTCTGATATTCTTATATTAGACTTTTGAATAGGTTTTACGGTCCAACTGCATTTGAAAAAAGAATGTACATATGGGTCAATGACGTGACGCCTAGATTTCTGTTGCCGGAAGCATTTAATTTTATATTTCGCACAAAAACGGCTAAATAAAGGCATTAATCTCAAATCACTTTTCTTGACCACTATTTTATGAATAATATGAAATTCTGTGATTTTTTTATAGTATTACAATGGTCATATGTCATTCGGTAAAACAGTTCTCACTTAAAGTCAATGAAGACTTTAAGTCAATCTTATAGTTAGATGAGCACTGGAGACGAGCTGCTATCTCTCTTAGCGTGTGCTTGCATGTGAGGGCATGTCCTGTGGTGGACTAGCGTCCTGTCTGGTTTGTCCTCTGGCTTGTCCTCAGTGCTTCCAGGGAGAGGCCCTAGGCTGTCTATGACCCAGCACTAGCTAAATAGTACATTTTGTGCTGCATTTTATTGTTTATATATAATTCTCAAAGGTCCCCTGCTTTAATAAATCCCACATTGGAAAAATTGTAGCTTCTGTTACAGATGCAGCTACAGTTTGGGCACTGGCTCTTAGCCTTGTTGGAACTCTGTTAACTGCCTCATGCTGCCTCTGAAAGACACATATCCGGGTTCTGAGTGTTAGACCTCTCTTTGAGCTGACACATGCTTCTAATTGGTTTTCAGCCTAATATGACTCATCATTGTAGCTGCATTTCTAATTGTGATTTATTTACTTTGAGTTTACACTGTAGGCCTTTTTCATGCACCATCTCTGTTCATTTGTCCTCCCGCTGTATATCTACATCTTCACAAAAGTTGTGGAGCTTAAGTGAAATTTATTTTGCTTTCCACTGGAGCATGACTGGGATCGAAAATCTTGGCTTTTGCCACCGTGCCATTTGCTACAGAGCTCCCTGGATCCAGGCTGTCCCTTTTTTACTAAATGACATTTACTGGGATGTTCTGAGGTTTAACGACTACTAAGAATCTGTTAAAAAAAATGAGGGCTATGCATTTTGCAACCTCAAAGCAATACATAGTGAAAAACGAATGTTCTGTCAACAACCTAGTAAGCTTCTGTAGTAAAGCTTTATCTTTATAATTTTTGGGTTTATTGTGGCCTGTGATATTCGGAAAATTAATCTTATCAAACTCAAACTCTGATTGAACTTGTCCCACAAACAAATCATTAGCATGTATCATGTATTAGTATGGGTCATCTAAAAGGTAAAATTGAATAAACATGAACTAATATTTAAGATAAGCCTTAATCTTGCTTTAGCATTGTGTCGTAGAATAAATTGTAACTTGTTGCTCTGCTGTTATAAAGCGGCAAATGGGAACCAGTTTATACAAGTAGGACGGATTGTGGATTGAATGTTCGAAGTTTATACAAGCTAGTTTCGATTTGCCAGGATTCTGATTTTCAATCACAAAAATGAAACACTTTAACACTGGTCTACCTTTAAGCCTTTTTAAAAAGGGAATTTCTTTACCCTATACCAGGTTAGTAGTCAATCATATATGGTATATTGACTAAACAGATATGGTGAACCAGAATGCACAAGTGAAGTAACTCACTCATATTAAAGAAAACTGACTCTCTATATAAACTGAATCCCATTCATGCTAGTTTCAAGGTAAAGGCAGAAATATGTCTTTGGACAAATGCTACTGGATGTGGTTTAGTGCTGGACATTTGAGATCAGTCCCGGCCCATCCGTGTACGTCTGTGTAGATTTACAACACCAGTAATCTGACCTAATGATCTCTCCTGCTGTCTACATAACTAGCTTAAGACTGATTAACATCAATCCTTGGAAAAAACAATCAACTCAGTTTTGAGTTCTGGGGCTGTGTGTTGCCGTGGGAACAAACAGCCAAGCAACAGAGGGATTGCCTGTGGATACTTATGGCTCATTAGCTGCTGGTCTTCATTTTGCATCTCAATTATTGAAAATCCTCTCTGGACTGTTTTAATGTATCTGTCTGAAATAATACAGGGCAGTACACTGTGTTGGGTTCAAGCAATAGGTATGTTACAAGGAGTGGAATTCTTCTAATGCTTGAGTGAATTCTTGGAATTTCTGGAAAAAACCGGGGTATTATTGATATGTCACACAGATTCAAGGAGTGCAGACAGATACAAAATAATCTTCCTCAAAAACAGTTGTTTCATACATCAATGTGTTCCTTGGGTACAAAGAACCACTCATAAAATGATAATATTTTGGGTGAAATCGAATCTACAAATATGCCAAGATAAGTCACCTCGCAGTGGCAGGATTGTAAATCTACTTTTTGACCAACAGAACCAAATAAAGAATTATAATTGGAAACTTGCTGGTGCAATATACAGTAATAATAATTATATATATATATATATATATTAAATCAAGGCTCTATTATACTAAGATTGTCTCTAGACGCACAGTAACCCTGTACTAGATAAGAGGATAAATGGTTATTGAAGATGGATGACATATCAATTCATTCTTGCATGTCTTGTCATCTTCTAAATAAGCTATAATATACATAAATAACCTTATATAAAACTGTATTGTAGTGATGCGTTGCGTAACAAAAGTGAGGGCTCTATTTCTGCTTCATTCTAATTTACACAAAATCAGTACCTGCCAATCAATCAGCGCTGGTCGAAATATTTGTTCTGGTATATGTCAGTGTATTTATATTAACTTATTTATCTGACATTTTTATCTAAAGCAACTTAAAGCAGAGGGAAAGGTTGCAGTTTGTTTAAGGTCCCTGGGATTTTAACCCATGACCTATTTGTTGTTAGCACAGTGCTGAACACATCAAGCTGCAGGAGCTCATGAACTGCGTGTGCTTTGTATGTATGAGTGTGTGTGTTTATAAATATATATACAGTATATAGATAAAACCCTAATCCCAACCATGATAGCCATAACCTGCTGTTTTTATGTTTGTTGATTGTTTTGATGGAGGTACAGAAATGAGTTCACTCAGCCTGTCTGAAGGCTGATTTAGACTGATAATGTTTATGATGTGATTATTGATCCCGGGGTCATGAAAAATATGCTGCATTACAGTGTCATCTGTTACATCTTCATGAAATTGTGCTTTCGATCGTGATAGATTATAGTTTATTTTATGGAAACAGAGATTAAACAGGAAACATATTTAATCATACATGAGAAGGGGGTTACAGAAAATGAAAAATAGACTTTGAATTTATTGCAGGCGAATCAGAGTAGGAAAGGAGCAGGTCGGTTTATTTTCGTGAGGGTTTGGCAGAGCGTCCAAGAAAAAAACAACTGGGCATTAGTTAGCCTTGTTCAGGGTGATGTTCCCTCAGGCCCGATTGCATTCACACATGTCTGTTTGCCTTCATATTTTTGGACACTATGCTGAAGATACAAAAACTCTTTTTTTGGTGCAAAGAAAATATCACAAAGCAGACCCAAGATGGCAAGGTGCCATCGGCTATCATATTTTCATATTTTTTTCCTACAGTTTGATGTTCAAAAGAAAAGGACTGCTTGCACTGACTTCGCAGTGTGGTATGCTATAGGGTACAAAATCCTTGGGATACCATTCATTCTATGACTAGTTTTTAATCCAGATTTGGGTAGTTTTTTTTTTTCCTTTTTACTAGGGCTGGGCAATTAATCAAATTTTAATTACAATAAAGATTTTGGCTTCCAATGATTATCAAAACAAAATGAGATAAACGATTATTGTGTCAAATTTCATTTTGCAGTGATGCTTCTGTTTTGTCTTGAATTATAGATAAAGCGTACCCCTTTCCAGAGCCAATATTCTTTGTTTCTCAGTTGAAGGAAAACCACAGTTAAAAAGAAAAGTTTTTCCTCTTAAGTTCAATAAATGCATATTATTTCCAAAGTCCCTGAGTAATGTTAAATAATTGTGATCTTAGTATTGACCAAAATAATCGTGATTATGATTTTTGTCATAATCAAGCAGCCCTACTTTATACGGTTGAGTCATCTGGTCAGAGTGGTGCTCTGGTACTGAGATGCTGGTGGTGTTGATAGAAAAAAGGGGAAAAAAAACACAGATTGGTCCTATTCAGAGAATCTTTTCTGTCTTCTATCTATTTTCTGCAATTTGGGTCAGTGATGCATAATTATTCTGAAATAGAAACATATTCATTTTGTGAATGCATATGTACTGCATCTCTAATAAGTTCCTTGTGACTGCAGGGGGATTAAATTATTTATTGCAGATATTTTGTGATTATCCACCTGTTAGTCTGTCATAAGCTGGAAAGTTTACCTGCGAACTGTTACTGATGGCCGGCTGTTTTATGGTCACTTTTCTTTAATGACAAGGGCGGTAATAAAAAATTAATATTTCACAAAAAAGCACTGAAGTGAAAGTGGTGACCAAGAAGACACTTCATTTTAGGAATCCTAGCAGATTTGTGGGAACAAAATGGTGTTTACATATCTGCATAACTTCAGGCACGGTACAACCGATGTCTAAATTGACCACTGTTCATCTTTAAATGCGCAAATTTGACTTGGCTCTAAAATTGATTTCAAAATCCAGTTTTCTGCAATAATCAGCTTTCTTCATTTAAGGAAAAAAAAAGATTTCTAAAAAAGTATTATATTAGCAAGAATAATATCTGCCTAAATTCAACTATATAACCATTTTACTCCGTGTCTGCAGTGGAATTTTGTGTGGTGTTGTGAAGGGTAACTTGGTATCTGCTACTACTGTTTTGCTCCCCAAAGTAGTAACACAGTCCAACAGAGACTTTGACTGTGCTACAGAGGTCTGTCTGTCTATCTATCTATCTATCTATCTATCTATCTATCTATCTTAATATATTTTATTACATTGGACCTAACATACAGGCGATGCTCAAGTCAACAGCCTTTTTGAAGCTGTTTATAATCTAGGTATGTCTCAAAAGTAGATGATATTCCTGGTTTTCATTCATATAAGAACATTGACCCACTGGTTCCTCTGTCTAGAGCCTCTTGCAAGAGTTTGTGTGGGAGAAGCACAGCAGCTCGCAGCAGAAGCCAGGGGAGGTTTGCTTAACTCAAAGTCTATTTTTTTCTTCCCTTTATCCAGTTGATAAGTGGAGGTTCAATCGTCAGCGCCGAGGCAGTATGGGATCACGTCACCATGGCCGACCGCGAGTTGGCATTTAAGGCAGGGGACGTCATTAAAGTCCTTGATGCCTCCAACAAAGACTGGTGGTGGGGACAAATCGACGACGAGGAAGGGTGGTTTCCTGCCAGCTTCGTGAGGGTGAGAGCGCCATTTTTAAACGATTTACACGTCGGTAGTTTCATAACGATTCCTCACAAAAGAATGCAATTATTTTCATTGCAGTGGCTCATGTTCATTCATTTCGCGTCTTTATTGGGAACGAGTCCTCCCCCTGCGTGCGGCAAGGCTTTTTTTAAAATGCAAAATCAAGGAAGGGAAGAAGAAACACCTTTTGAAGGCATATGACTAAAAAAAATCCTCAAGTGACATGAAATGGCTGAGGGTCTGGCAGCTTACTTAAAACAGCGCGCCTGTTTCTGCACTGCCGGACCTACATGTGACGATCCCTGAAAAGCCAGGCTTCTTTTCATGATTTCTGACACTTTTATCGCAGATAATTTTGCTTTTTAATTAAAAAAAAAAAAGTCCAGGCTTGCAATTTGTCTTTGAATTATGTAAATACAACACTAACAATTTTCTATTTTTTTTACAAACCAAATACAGCTGGAAGTTTACTTAAAAATCTGTTTAAACACTGTCCTTGGGCAGTGAAATGGACGTTATCTTTAGCTAGATGTTCAGGCCAAAATGAATATAGCCAGAATTACCTGTCTTGAAATTTCTCATTTGGATGGGATGAGGGTTTACAGTTTTTTTTTCCTTTTCCATTTTCCATTTCCATTTTCATAGGAATTATCTTCCATCATGGATACTGCACCAGAATCAGTGTATTTTTGTTGTTCTTTTCAAAGGTTGAACCTCACCCTCCACAACCTCAAACAAAACCAGTTTTCTATATCAACTCTATAGCAACTCCAAGGTTCCAAAACACAGCTTCCAAGGTGCGTTCTTTAGCTCATAAACCATTGAGTCCCTCCCAGTCTAAACAGCTGTTTCAGTGGTACATCAGATTTTTCCATTGCTTTGCCATAACCACAACTCATGTGTCATTCTGCAGCTCAAGCAAGATCGTACGGCCTTTCGTTTTATCAAACTGTTATCCAAATGTTAACATTTTAGCAAATTTATAACATTTGTCACACACGTTTGGAGGAAGACAGTGAAATTCGGATGTCACACTTGCAGGGGAGGGGACGAGTGAATGGGGTAATAGGACAGACACCGCAAGACAAGACAGTATAATACAGGAAAAAGTAAATATAACAAATAAGTAATAAATAGGAATGCAATGTGGGGATAGGGGTGCACAGATTGACATTGATAGAGTGTATAATTTTGATAAAATGTGCAAGTGGTATATTAACAATAGTGTGCAATACAATGCAATGGGAACAGATGCAAAGCACTGGTTTAGCTACCTGATGGGTAAAGAAATTGTCTCTGAAATGGGGGGTGATTTTTTTTAGCTCGTTCTGAATTTGCATGCCAGGATTAACACTATATATTTCCAAGATGGCCACCAACAGTGGGAATGCATTGCTGTTTTGGTCTGTAGATTTACATGACAGGAAGCTTGCAGCCTGCTTTAATTAAACTCAGTGATTAATTATCAATTTTCAATAGACGTGCTTGAGACTTTTTGAATGTATTTGTATTCATATTTCTTTTTTGTACTGTTTGTTAACAAATAGTTATTTTTGATATTGCTCTTATATGATAAGTGCTGGAGAGTAGTGTCCTTCTTCGGTAAGTCGCAAATATAGTCGAGAAATTGTTACATATGCCCTCTTTACTATTTAACATCCAGTTTTTTCGGGGGAGAATCTTTTTAGCCCTATGATTTAAAGGGTTTGTCTTTAATATGATTTTTTTATTATTCTAATATCTTATTTCACAAAAGCACTGTTTTATAGTCATTGATCAAGAATTTACTCAGAAGAAATAATCTTCTAAGTAACCGGTTGTTTTTATGATTTTCTAGACATATGAAAAGGACTGACTTGTGACTTGATATGACCATATCTCAGTTGCCTTAACAAATATATGTAGGCTCACATTTATAAGGAAGAGAATTTATTTATCTGTGCGAATACTAGGGCAGTTGTATTTTTTTGATGAGGAGGTAACTTTTGTTTTTCTGAGTTGTCTAAGGAATAACACCTGACTGTGTGATATTCCCAGTTAAGAGCAGAAAAGCAGCATAAGACAGCATTTCTAATTCTAGATGCCCTTTGTGTTTCTGCAGCTGTAATGTCTCAATCTGTTGTCATGTCAAGCAGTGATGAAGCCCACTCTGTCTGTCAGGGCTTCCCCTAAATTCTTAAACATTTAGAGAGAACACTAGATTTACTGTAGAATTTGTAAATATTTCTTTGGTTCGTGTCAATATGATTATTTTTATCTATGGGTTTCGATTTTCACATTACATCAGTGTCAATGTCAGTGTTATTTGCTATATTTTGTTTGTAGTCAATGAATGGTTTTGTTTAATCTTTGGTGAAGTATCACACTTTTCCAAATGTTATTAAAATTAGAAAATTTATTTGTTATTATTTTTCTCCTATAAAGATTTTATACCAAAAAATGTGTACTTTACACCAATCAGGGCCCGGTTTCTCGAAACCTTCGTAATGGTACGTCGTTCATAAGTTCCACGTTAAACGATAGAACTTAAAAAACGACATAGCGTCAAGAAGGCTTCGAGAAACTCACCCCTGCTCAGTTTCCCAATTCTTCTTGGTATGACTATTGTGTCCCAAATCAGAAAATATAAAAAAACAAACAAACAAATAAATGCTGAATAATGCATGCTAATCTGTATCACTAAAAATAAATAAATAAATAAATAGAAAAATCCTGGCCGCTAAAACTTGGCAAACAACAAACCCTGGCAGGGATTTGCTGTCCTATAACATCTTTATTTTTTCATGAGGCATAAACGGCAAGCATGCAGTCTATATATTTTTTATTTAAATGCCTCTTACAAGCTGGGGTTTATTTTTATGTAGCCTGTACTCTCCTATAAGCTTATGCTTGCAATTAAGGTCTGACATTGGCTGTGATAATAATTATGTACGACTTTGTTTCATGGTGGAGTCAAGCAGAGGTGTTGACAGCAGCCTGTGTGTCTTTATGACCACCTTGTGCGTTTGCCTCTTGATGTCGCCAGCTATGGGTGAACCAGGACGATGGTAGCGTGGAGCCGGCGGAGGGCACCAGCGAGGTACAGAATGGCCACCTAGACCCGAGCAGCGACTGCTTGTGTTTGGGCCGGCCACTTCAAAACCGGGACCAGATGAGGGCGAACGTCATCAACGAAATAATGAGTACAGAAAGACACTATATAAAGCACCTTAAGGACATCTGTGAGGTGAGTTTATCGATGGTCTACCTTGCTTCATTTCATACAATTTTATCACTCTTGTTTGGCATCACTCTGAGGATGCTTTGAACGTTAAATCGGAATCAGCTAGATCCATCACAGTGCAATTTATCTAGCTATTGGATCCTTCAATAGCTGGGTACTAGTTACGTTTGTGAAAGGAAGCAAGTTTATCCTTTCAGCTGAGAAGCTTGGTTTTATAAATGGTTTGGGAGTGGTCCACATTTATATTAAAAATAACTGATAATGACAAAACTCAGTGGAAGGATATGACAACTGGCCTGTCAGAATCTGACAGGCCTACAGTCATCTGCACAGAGATGTTTTCACACATACTGGAGCAGCCTGAATGATGAGCTGAATCGAGGTCTGGCTCACATCCTTTTCACATGTACATCTGCTTGTGATGTTTGTGCTGGCCCTGTGCTGATTGCCAGTTTGCAGATCTTATGACGTGCCAGAAGTGAACCGAAATCTTGTGAAAGGGCCAAATGGAATAAGATAAGAAAAGAAAAAGTATATTGATCACATGAGGAATTTTTGTGCATACAGAAGCAAAGAATGTAAAATGCTGACAAACATATTGTGCAAAACAGTGAAACAAAACAGTGCAAACATGCAAAGTTCAAGCAAATAAAAAAAACATACATGGTACACTAACTGAACATTCTAAATGAATTACAAATGTGTGTGTGTGTGTGTGCAATTAAAAGGCAGAACCACAGTAAAACCTTCTGTAAGACAATGCAAGGAAAAAGTTCATTGAGACATAGATGTAAAAAGGAAATATATTAGAGTTTTCTCTACTTTTCTTGCATTTTTATCTGAAAAAATCCACCCACCATATGCTAGCAAGTTTGGTGCGATCAGCACAAATTTTATTGCCCCCGCATAAGACAATTTTAGCAAGCCCAAAGTTCTTCTCTACATGGTTTGCATGTAATACCTGTTTTCCGCTCCTCATATTTGTTTTATATAGGGTACAGTAAACACAGAATGGTCTTTTCTGAGGCTGCAGTTTCCACATTGTGATCTGCAGTGAGTCATTAGCCAGTGCTGCTTCGGAAAAGGAAATATCACTGAAATGTGTTTTCTGCTGTGACTGCTGCCTTTTCATTGCAGCCGAGGCAATACAGCAGAAAGGACGCGTGACTAATGGTGGCTGTTTTAAAGCAGATGTTGTTTTCTGGGGTATTTCAAGCATTTTTTTTTTACTCAACACTGAATAGATTTGCAGCACCGATTTGTTCAACCAAAGAGATATTCCAGGGTAAAATGATCAGATTTGCTATAATTTTTGCAATTTTTGTGATTATACAATGATCAAGTTCATATGAATATTCAAGGAGAATTATTGTTAGCAGAAGGGACTGTTCCTGCAGATATTTGAGATGCTAATTGTGGCAGGTAAGGTGGGTAATCTCTCTCTGCTCCTAGCTGACTGTTGATGTCGTCTCCCCCACCTAATTGCCTCAGTCATCTGGGATTGTGTTATATTTTGCTTTCAGTTATTTTTAATGCGCTGCTGCTTCATGTTTAACTGCGCTGCTAGCTGCGAAAGGAGAAAACTTTTACTTTGCGCCTCGATAGCATCTCGCCTGAGTCAGAAATTTGCATAAGCTTGCAGCCTGTCTTTTCACAGGGTGAGGTATATACTGGAAAATTCCCTGAAAGATGATGCCACGCTCCTAAGGAAAAAAAACACACAAAAATCAATTATTAAGGGTGAAGAACATGCTATCGTTACAGCCCGCGTTTTCCTCTTCGAGCTGAATTCCAAAATAGCTGATATGCTAAGCCATTATTTCGAGCTATAAGTTATGTACTCACACACTCTTACATTAAAATATGTATGTATTTATTTATTTAATATAGCTATTTGCAATCTTGCACTTAGTAATTAATAATAATATTAAATAAGTTATTGTTTAATAAGCGGCTCTGAAAAATATGTCAATTAAATGAAGAATAATACTTATTATTACACGGCTCTCTGGAATGCTTGATTCTGATTGGTCAGTTGAGACATTTGCAGGTTCGTTATTTTCAAATAACCGCTCCAAAGTAATAACGCATAGTCACGTGGTACTATATCGTTTCGCGGAAAGATAAAAATGTTATTTTAA
>JAODJU010000002.1:708767-729843 GCA_026776725.1 Gnathonemus echidnorhynchus | reverse complement strand
GCTTCGCGTCGGGTCCTGATCACACTGTCGGGGCTTATTTCGCGATAACTACCGGCTGCCTGTACATTATCCCTTACTTATTTAATCATTCTAAATGAGGGTTTATATATGAATATGCTGTGCTTTACCTTGGATACAGATGTCAGAGAATCTTTAATTCAAGAGAGCAGCATTGTCCATAATCATGGTTTGTACCTGTCACCTATCTGAAATTAAGGTTAAACTCTGCTGAATTCCGTCCTTTCAAAAGATGGTCATTTCTGATCTTAATAGAAACTGAAACATGCAAAAGGTGGGACAGTGACATTATTCTGGTGTCTTCATACTATTGAAAATGAACATGGTTTTCACTGGGTGGTGTGGCAGTGTGTCACTGGTTAGTGTTGTGACCTTTTACATTCAGGATTGTGGGTTTGCAATTTGTGTTTGGGATTTCTTTGGTTTCTCTGGTTGCCTATAGCTGCCTAAAAGCATGTTCCTATGTGAATTGGTATTGCTTGGTCATGCAGTGTGTGTGGATGCATGTACAGCTATTGGGCTGGTTTCTCCTGCCTTCTGCCTTGGGCTCCAGGCTAATAATAATAATAATAGATAGATAGTTTTATTGATCCACATGGGGAAATTCTCCTTACACCTCCCCCAACTTGCTTTCAGTAGGCGAGAACTATCTGGCCACAAGGGGCAGCCACCCATAGCAGTACCCAGGGAGTTGGGGGTTAAGGGCCTTATTCAAGGCTCAGACATGCTGGGACCAGGCTCAAACCAGTAACCTTCCAATCACAGGCACAGAGGCTTAGCCTCCTGAGCCACACACTGCACTGGAGAACCAATATAGAAGATGGATGTAACTGCTTTTCTGAAGCTAACTTTAATTCCAAGCGTTTGCACTATATATCTTACCCTTATTTGTATATTCGGTAGCTGATACCTCTCATACTGGATATACTGGTAGCTCGCATACAGGTATTCCAGAGTCCATTTGTATTTGTTACCTGTCACATTGAAATTGCCACCACCTAATCCGTGGTCTTCCCACCGACAGTGAAAGGAATTTCTTTTCTTGTTGACTAAACCAGGGAAAGTGCTATATTTCAAGGCTGTCAAACCCTGTAAGGGCAGTGGATCCTGGCGGGGCCAGAATATCAAGCTCTGATCTGAGGGGAGATCTGGGTCCTCTGTTCAGTTGTCAGCCGACATTGGCCTATCTGACATTGGCCTGTCTGCTGGAAAATAATTGGGTGAGTCCTTCTAGTTGGAGATTCCTCATAAAAGAAGAAGAAAAAAATGGTGTTCCAGTATCACCTGAAATTGGTTCTGTCCTGCTCAGAGCTCCCGATGTGGGGGCTTCCATTTTACACCCAAGCGACCCAAAGGATCATGTTCAATCCATCCATCCATTTTCCAAGCCGCTTATCCTACTGGGTCGCGGGGGGTCCGGAGCCTATCCCGGAAGCAACGGGCACGAGGCAGGGAACGACCCTGGACAGGGGGCCAGCCCATCGCAGGGCAGATCATGTTCAATATGACTGAAAATTCATCAGCAAGCAGCGGCTGAAGAATCAGCCCTAACTGGAGCACCTCTGGCAGCCTGATTGTCGTCGCAGGGCCATTTTCCAGTGCTGTGTTTTGCTTTGACTTGCGAAGCGTTGATGAAGCGTAACAGGTACATCCCATAGATCAGGTGGAGAATAAATCATCCGCAGAAAGCCTCCCTTCACCCTGTGCTTCTCAGTGGCTGCTGAGAATATGAAATGTATGGGGGGGACATTACTAACAATGTTGTAAGATGGAAATCATTCGTCTGCAGCTCCTTGTTCCCTTTTACCACTGCGACGGGAACGATTGGCATATGACAGTACTGACCGATAGGTATTTCTTAACTATATAATAAAAAGAAATAAGTAAAAAACTGATTATTTCATCTATTTTAAGCCAGTCTTTGGTACATTTTGTTATTTTCACATTTTCATATGTTTTTGTTACTGCACTTTCACAACACCATTAACTTATGAGTTCTCCTTGTATGATAACATACAATACTGTGAGAACAACTAAAATAAAAATTCCCTCGCTGTGTTACACTTGGGTTGATGTCAGTTTACTTGATCCCTTTAAAAATGTACAGCCTTTATGTTTATGAATAGCAAAGCTGGCTTTTCCTTCACTAACACTTGACATCATGTATTTATCTTCATTGGTTCATGTAAACGGTCACTTTGACTTGACCTCTGTGGTTAAGTATATATCACTGCAGCCAGGAGCTGAGTGTCAAGTGGGAGGGTTATTGTTGAGCAGGAGGGGTTCATCACTTGGGGTAGGAGGTGTTTATAATGAGGGTAAGGGATAGGGTATCAGATGACAACAGTTATAAACCCCTCTCACATTCCCCCACCCACTCGACATTGATATGTCTCTCTCTTTAGTGACAGATCAGTCCGGCAGTGATGGATAGTTATTCTGCAAAAATAAATCGGTTGTTTACAGTCAAAGAAGATGCCTGACATCACTTCTAATCTTATAAACTGTAACAGAATCTTACAGACCTAGTATTAGTCATTTATTCCAATAAAACCTTTGTGACAGCATCCGGGATCGTTGAAATGTAAGCTCCTACGCATACAGTGAGCCAGCGTGAGTGCGCTGCATCAGAGAAGGCAGGCCTTGGCGTTGACCTGAGGGGACGCTTTGATGGGTTTGTTAAAATGGCAGGCAGGACGTCAAGGTCAGACTCTGAGCTCCAGAGGAGTTTTTGCTCCATTAGGAAGTGCACACACACCAACACACTAACACACAAAGACACTCCATTTCTTATCGGATATATATACAGGTACATTAATATACTGTTTAAACCATCATTTTGTTTAGTTACTCACAGACTGTTAATGTGGTGGTCTGAATGATGTAGCTCACAGGACATTGTTCATTATCTACAATCATGTCAAAAATGCTTTTAGTCATTATCTATTGTTCTTTTATATAAAAATCAAATAGATTGTTTCTGGATGGATGGATGTTTTAAGTCTTGTCATTGCAAATGTATCTACTCAGACGAGACCTGCAACTTTATATATTCTTACCAGTTGAAATATTGAGGTGGAATGTGCAGTTTTAGATGAAACAGTATTTATTATATAACTTTTGTTCTGTACTGATAAGCTGGATGGAATATTTTTTTCATATCCATAAATGAAGGTCCCTTCCAAAACCAAGATGCCACAACATAAATACAGGTATTTCAGTTAAGAAAAATGGTGATAATTTCATCGGTTATTAATCTTTCAGTCGTTCCTCATGGAAAGGATTGGGCACAAGTCAGAGAGAACATGCAAATTCCACACATATAACTTAGAGGTCAGACTGTAAACCTCCTCCTCCCCCCCCCAACCTTGGAGGTGTGAGGTAACAGCGTATAACAAATAAAGGCAAAAAGGAAACTAAGTATATTAAAAAAAAAAAACATACCTTTGGGAGATTTTTAAAGAAATTTCAGGAAAAATCATGCCAAAAAAATGCATTTTTTTTTTTCTAACTTAAATCCCCTCGTTTTAGGGTTATTTGCGACAATGTAAAAAGAGGAGAGACATGTTCAATGAAGACCAGGTGAAGGTCATATTTGGAAACATAGAAGACATCTACAGATTCCAGATGGGCTTTGTGAGGGACCTGGAGAAGCAGTACAACACAGAGGAGCCTCATCTCAGTGAAATCGGCCCATGCTTTCTAGAACATGTAAGTACTCCACGTCCTGGCCAGCAGTAAAATGTGCTCTGCTTTCATAATGCTCAGATACACTTAAGTATGCTGCGGGGTAGCGTTAGCTCCTGGCAACATCTAACAGACTCACGGCCGGCTAGCTATTGAGAAACCCCATCGGTTTCGAATGCGTCAGGGTTTCAACTGTTCTGTTTTATGCTAACCTTTTCGACAAACATTTATTAGTATGAAATGTAACTTTTCTGTAGTAAGTTGTTTAGCATTTGCCAACCAGGTGAGACAAAGAGCAACTCATCTGGATCTGGATGATTGCGAAAAGTTGCCCATTGCAGATTACAGTTTTTCAAATAGAAATTTGCTGTGCAATATCAGTGGGAAAGTGCCACTGGTCAGTGACATTGCCCGACAGCGTTGCTCAAAAAGTTGCCCCGTGTATCATCACCTTTACTCTTGAACTAGTCCGTGATGTATGTTTCACCTAAGCTTTTTTGAACATGGTATATGTGTTGGTGCTGGTGCAACTAGAACCAGCAGGCCACTTTGGATTTTCGGATTCTGTAGAGAATGGTGCTGTGAACAAAAAGCATGCAGTCAAAAGCATTTCTGTGGCCAGATACACCTGGTTAATGAGGGAGGTCAGCGGAAAGTGGCTGAGCTCGTTACAGCTAAAAGGAAGGATACAAGTGCAAAAATAACGGCAGAAGTACGACAGAAAGGGGCTACAAATGCTCAAGCTGTCGACTCTCAAAGTGGGGATGAGACACAAAAATGGCTCCTAAGCAGTACTAGCTAGTTGCACCTACTAAAGTGACCACTGAGTGTGTATTTGAAGCTTCTCATGCTTCAGAATTAGGAGTAACATACATAAGTACTTATAAATAAACAGACGCTCCATTACTTACGAATGAGATACGTTCCGAACGGCTGTTCGCAACTTGAAATGTTCGTAAGTCGTTATTCAACATCATTTTAAGGGTTTACACAAGTACTAAGAACTAGGGTGCTGGGAGTACGCACGCTACGCTGCTGCACAGCGGGAGTAGCGGCCAGAAGTCGTACTAGGCAGAATTGGCACGCAGAAAAAAAAAATGATGTTACAGATAGGAAACTGGAGCCCAGTGAACACAATTTGGACTTACAGTCCTCTTCGTTCATATGTCTGAAATTTTGTAAGTTGAAAGTTCGTAAGTAGAGGAGGGTTTATATTGCATTTGAAGGATCAGTGTAGCTAAAGTAAATTAAGTGTACAGCAGTATAAACTCATCTGACTAGCTTATGTTTCACATGACTTGTCCCACACTTTCTGGGAACATGGTATGTTGGCTGGTTCATGCTTCACGCTGACGCAGCAGTACCACAGTACGTGCAGTGATTATGAGCCAGAAGTCAGAAAGTAGATTGGTATATAAACACCTTTTCTACCCTCTGTGATCAGATTAACAAAAAGGGCCAGTAGATTTGAAGAAGGGTTGACTGAGAAAGTCTGGAAATACCAGAATTTATATGATTCCTCAGTACAGGATTATAAAGAGTCACAGATGGCTACAAATAAATAAATAAAATACATTTTTGCATACAAATAAAATAAAACTCATTTGTACTGCAACACCATATACCGGTATATGTTTTTGTGTCAGTGTTATAGTTTTGATTTTTAAATTTAATTTTTATATTATTATTATTATTATTCTATTTTATTTTTATCAGGATTGCGGCGGGTCCAGCACATTCGCTTTCACATGAGGCATGAACCAGCTCTTAGGCTTATTATAATCTTTTCTATAAAAGAGGACTCAGAAGGCACTGATGTATCAAGTACCCAAGAGCAGTTTTGTCCATTAAGGTTTAGAAAATCCTCCAAGATGCGAAGAAATGGCTGGCAATGCATAGCTTTTACTGCAGTAAAATACTGCAGTATTCCAGGAAAAGTGCCATTGTCTAAATCAGACTATTCCATTGAATTATAGTACATCATTATTAGTTTTGATCAGGTTATTTGAATTTCTAGAACCTTGAGATATTTTCTCCCAATGGAGTTGCAAGTATAAATGTGTGATGTCTGTGTGTAGACATAAAATAACATCTAAAACATTAACTTACATTGCATGATGAAATGTGCTTATTAGAAGACTTAGAAGTACTCAACTGTTTTTTGTAGTGCAAAGAACCATGTTGCCACCCTGTGGATTTAGGATCCGCAGGACACAATCATTCCACTTATTTTCATTACTGGTTCTGTCTATAGTTTAGCTTTTTGCAACAATTTATGCAGCCAGCTGATGTAATTCGGTGACATGTTGAGGAATATTGACTTCTGCCAAATATCAGCAGACTAAGCTGTGTGTTCCTCTGTCAACTCGCCGTCCAGCGTGCTGTGATGTATCAGCACTTTGCTGAGCGATTTAGTTAATGCTCCTAATCTTTGTCCACTGCCTGTGTATTTTTCACAGTCGCTTAAATTCAGATGAATTGCTATTTGCACTGCTTGCCGAGTTTGAGCAGTAAGGTTGACAAAAGGATATGCTGTGATTTATGAAAGGATGGTCACTGTAAGACTTGCTCCAGGCAGGAGGGTAAATAGAATTATAGAAACTTATTTTGGAGAGTGGAGTGGAGAGGGGTTTATCAAAACCAGTGGGACGGAACATAAACAAAAGGCCGCCATTCAGGGAGGGGATATAAAAAAGCAAACAAACAAACAAAATGGCTGTCTGGATGCAGAATGTGATCTTGAGGACAAGAAACAGGTGACCAGTCACCTGACCTCACCCCCCCCACAGCATGTTCGAAGCCCCCCTCGCACTTTTCCTTAGAATTTAATTTTGTTGTTTTATGGGCCTGTAAGCTGTTTTTTAATCATTTTTTAATAGGATGTAGCTTTTTTCCCCTTTAACGCCTTTTTCCATTTGACGTGCAGCAAGACGGATTCTGGATATACTCAGAGTACTGCAACAACCACCTGGACGCCTGTATGGAACTGTCCAAGCTGATGAAAGATGGACGTTACCAGCACTTCTTCGAGGCCTGTCGCCTCTTGCAGCAGATGATTGACATCGCCATCGACGGCTTCCTGCTGACGCCCGTGCAGAAGATCTGCAAGTACCCACTGCAGCTGGCCGAGCTGCTGAAGTACACTGCCCAGGACCACAGGTACGCCCCATCGCCAGTGCTAGCTATTCATCCTTGTCATCAATGAATGCTGTCATCAAAAAGCTTATATTGATTAGTCCACAAAGCCTCCAGGAGGCCATGAGATGATCCATAAACTGCATGATCTCTGTATATTCTTAACATGAATATTTAGACGCCCTACAAGTTGACACTGCATTGGTCTATCATGGCATCATCTGTTTGAGTGAGAATGGTCTCACTCAGATCGCACTCAGAATCCCTTTGAATTATGCATTGAATTACGTCTTACTGCCTTCAGCTGACTGGTGTGAGTGCTTTCAATGTCCCAAATCATCATTTTACGTAAATTTAAACATCAAGGACCTTTTATTTTAACAGATTGAAACGCTGCATTTTTGCCTTGTTTAACTTTTATACTGCTGTAACAAATACTCAGTAAGAAGAAGTATTTTAATTTTATTATGTTTAATATGTTAGTCAGAGTACTTGTACTTAGTACTTAGTACTTGGTGCAGACCATTCATGTAATTAAATTCCTTCTTCTCCTTCTTAATAATAATAATAATAATAATAATAATAATTATTATCATTCTAATTATTATAACGTAATGATATTGATTATTTATGATTTTTGATAGTCCTTAATACATGTAAACAGTATTTAAAATTTTGATTTATTTAAAGTTCTGACTTATGTGCAATAATTTTCATCGAATGGTTACAGAATCTTAAGTTACAAAGTTTTACCTGTAAATTGTTTTACAGGTGCCTTTGTGTGATTTTATTTTCTTCTAGTTTATCCTTGAAATGTTGCTCTTAATTATTACTGTTTATCAAAGAAACATATAGTTTTTAATGGAGTGGGATATTTTACCAGAACTATTGAGATTAAGTGCATTTATGTAATCGCTGAGATACCCTGCAGCTTTCGGGATGTTAAGCTGTGACCTGATTGGACGCCCTGCTTCTAATACTTTGGGATAATTAACTGTAAATTGGCCCAGGCATGTCAGTACATTGGCTGTTAATTGCGGAGTAAAAATACCTTTAAAAAATATCAGCATCATTATAAACCAGCCAGGTTCTTCCGCAGTGCCTGTACTGTATATTGTGTGCAGCACAGCTCATATTAAGGGGACTGCCTTCGCTTGCTCTGAAGGAAACATTTTTGCTTAGGGAACAGACAGCATCTATGCTGACAATAATTCTTTCACTGCACTCAGAAAAGCATGGAAATTGACTTCCTACTGGCTGAAAAAAGAAATATTTTATTCCACATCAAATTAGCTACCTTAACTCACTGTGGCATCCATTTTCTCGAGACAACCAAGTTGTTTTTTTTTGTTTTGTTTCTAGTCCTCCGATTTTCATGTTTCAAATATATTTTAGCAAAGTCATTACTCTCAGCTCCCTTGTCTCAAAGATACAGTTTTGATTGCCTTGAGCACAGATCTGCCAACAGCGATTGAAGATGCAACTGTCAACAACACTCTGAAAATCTTCATTTGAATTTCACTGCTAACTTTAGCAATTCAAATGGCCACCTTCACTGTTAGCTTGTGCTTCTGACTCGCTTGATAAGTGAGCTGATTTCTCCCCCCCCCCCCCCCCCCATGATATGAAGTTACGGGCGGCTGACACTGCTGCCTCTCATCTGTAAAGTTGGAGGTTCTATTCTTGTCTTCTCTCTGTATGTGTGAAGAGTTTGAATGTTCTCATCATATCATGCAGGTTTCCTCTGGGTATTCCGATTTCCTCCTGCTGTCCCTAAATTCTCCATGATTGTGTTTCTAAATTTATTTTCTCTGTGACACACTGGCATCCCTTCCATGGTGTACCCCAGCCTTGTACCCTGAGCTGCCTGCGGTAGACACCAGGCCGCCCATAACCCTGATTAGGATAAGTGGCCGTAGATGAGCCTGGAGGCGGGACTTTGGGGACACTGGCTCCTGCTGCAAAGCGATTGGCCCACAGAGTGCCCTCTCCTCTGTCATTCAAAAATTCAATCAATTGGTTAATGATAAGGTTGGTCCCTCTGTAAGAATGACGGCCCCTCTTAGGGTGGGAGAAGATGAGAGAGTATGCTTTATCGAGCCCGATAAAATCAGTAGCTTTATAAATCTCGAAGTATGACGGCGTCCGTATTTTCACCTCACAGCGATTACCGATACGTAGCTGCAGCCTTGGCCGTCATGAGGAACGTCACCCAGCAGATCAACGAGAGGAAAAGAAGGCTGGAGAACATCGATAAGATAGCACAATGGCAGGCATCAGTACTGGACTGGGAGGTGAGCAGCTACTCTATTATGAAGGCGCAAACAGTCACTGCTTTACGCCGCTCTCAGTCTTAATAGCAACAGTTTATATTTACAAAAGAAATACCAGTGAATGGAAACTTACCCCACCAATATTCTCAAACTGACTTCTCAGGTTAATTGTACTGAAATTATAGCAAATTATGCAAGAATGTAATCAGGTTTAAGTATTCCTTATTAGTAGTGTTATGCTCTGATTGAGCTGTTAAATGAACATGATGCAAATTACGATTACTTGAAGATTCACGTGTAATGAGGAGAATACGTTTAAAGGCGAAACAAAGAATGAGAATTACCCCTTGAAAGAATACAATCGATGCTCATTATTTTGATTATTCGATAATAACCTTAGTTAAGCGTAGCCCGTGGGAAACAAAGTACATTATAAATAACTGAATAGTTTTAAATACGGCGTGACTTTACAATGGCCCGTGTTTCAAATGAAGAAAGGATATTCATTTTCAAGCAATTAATACATATTTGAAAGCTTATATTTGATTTAATGTGTTTTAAGTCACATGCTTCACCCAGTAACCAGTTCCATAATAGCCCAACTGGGACAAAGACCAGTATATGAAGTCCTTAATTGGATGTAGCCCTCATTGTCATTATATATTATTATATATGCATATTTATGTGCATATTACATATATATGTATGTATCTGTGTGTAACCCTTCCTAATTAATTAATTGATTCATTATTTGTGCAGCCTTACCCCCATACAAAAGTAGTGCACTAGTTTTATCATATGTACACAGATATAGTCTTGAATACGACAGCAAACAGCTTATTTACACCGAACGCATGTTCACACACATTATTCTTCTTTATAGCAAAATCACTTTACATAAAATGTATATTTAAGTACAGTGATACAATGGATAATGATAAATCCACTGTGCTTTTAACTTTATTACTAAAGGTAAAAGGTAATAATAATAATAATAATAATAATAATAAATTAATTATTATTGTTGTTGTTGTTGTGCTCAGATATGAAATTGTCTAAAGTTATTTCTTAAAATATTATTTCCTTTAACGTGATATAAAATATACTGAAATTACAGTCAAGGGTTCTGGATGTACTTCAGTAGCTATTTCCTGTTTATGCTTTTGGATTTTATTGCATGCTGGTGTGAGTTTCTTTCCGAAGATGTAGCAAATGGCTATAATAAATGCAGGCGTTTGCCTTAGGAATAACTGAGTCATGAAAGCAGACTCACAGCTTAAGTCATTCACCATTATAGCCAAGTCTGTCTCCATTGTCACTGTCATGAAGAAAAGCCACAGAGAATTTTCTCTTCTCTGCAAATACTGGCAGCATCTGACACATTGCTGTACACTGTCAGAGAACAGACATATTTGTAGCATTGCTTTCAAAGCCTTTATCATTTAACAGAACCCATTTTAATGTTGCCTGTGCTGAGGACGCGTACGCTCCCTGGTATAACCGCCATCTCCTTTAAACAAAGAGACATGACCTCATTACTGAGTGACGGCTGAATTGTTACAGGGGTGTCCCACTTTCAGCTGTTAGCTATGGTAACCTTTGTAATGATCGGGAAGGACAGTGCCCATGGTGGAGAACCATTATAGGCTCATAATATTGGAGGACAAAGTAAAACAATGAATAAAACCAGGAAAAAACATTGTCAGGGCAAGTATACAGCTCTGGAAAAAAAATTATAGACTACAGCATAATTTTCAGTTTAACTCATTTCTCAGCAGATAGGTATGCAGCTGTGTAAAATATAATTTTTTTTTTGCAAACTGCAGCCTGACTCTTCCCTGTTTCACATTGATGAAGGGCTTCTTCCTTGCTTTATGGATCTTCAGTCCTGCTTCTAGGAGCCTGATACGAACTGTCCTAGCAGTGCACTTCACACCACTTAATGTTTCCCATTCCTTTTGAAGGTCACTTGAGGTCATCCTCCGAATTTGGAGGCACTGCCAGATAAGTTGGCGGTCATCTCTGGCATGGGAAACTTGTTTCTCAGTGTAGGCAATTAAACCAGGATTTATAAATGCAGATATAGAAGTAGTCTGCACACTGCATGTGGGCTCCCAGACAGCTTGAAACCCTGATCACTGAGAATGTGAACTGGAGCCTAAAGAAAGCAAATACATCAGTTACCTACAGAGGATAGGTGGAGGGGAGTGGCTGGATAGCACTGCTGCCTCACAGCCCAAGGACCAGGGTTCAAATCCCAGCTCCCCATGTGTGGAACCTGCACAGTCAGGTAGCCTGCACAATGCACATGGGCTCCCAGACACCCTCACCACACACAGCCACCCCCATAGCCTAAGAAAACAGATGGCCAGATTTTAGTCAGAGCATCACCCCTACTTTTTCCAAAAGATACCAAATAACACTTAATAAGGCCTTACAATAAAGAACCAGGATCTTCACCAACCAACTGGGCTCCCATCCAAGCACTAACCAGACCAAATCCTGCTCAGCTTTACACAGACTACCCAGTCCAAACTGCAGGTACCATGGTTGCTGACAACTAGAAACCCTGATCACTGAGAATGTGAGCTGGAGCCTAAAGAAAGCAAATACATCAGTTACCTACAGGTGGAGGGGGGTGGCTGGATAGCACCAGTGGTTAGCACTGCTGCCTCACAGCCCAAGGACCCAGGTTCAAATCCAAGTACTTTGCATCTCCAGTGTATGTGTGGATGGATGTTTAATTGGCAGTTTAAATGATGCTAGTGACCATTAAAATGGCCTGTCAGCCACCCATCAAGCTCAGTGGGCAGGCTTTAAATGAAACACAATGTCTGATTGGTACATTACATCTAAGTCACAACAGGTCAATCAAATTCTCATTTATATACAAGTTTCATCTGGTCCATCATGGGGCTGTAGACATCCTAACTTCCCAAAATGGTAAATAAGCTCTCCTAACTTTAGGACAACAGTCAAGCTGTCCTAACTTTCACTGGCCTCCTTAGAACATTTCCCCCACAGATAGGGGGCGATTGCTGTACTTATTTTTCTGTTGTCCACACAGGGGGATGATATTCTGGACAGAAGTTCAGAGTTGATTTACACGGGGGAGATGTCATGGATTTACCAGCCTTATGGAAGGAGTCAGCAGAGAGTCTTCTTCCTGTTTGATCATCAGATGGTTATGTGTAAAAAGGTGAGGTATATGTATTGGACGATATAACTCCAAGCTTACAATGCTTTTAAAAAGCGGGAGGTAAATGCAATACATCATATGAAGTTTTTCACTGAATCAAAATGGGTTAATTCAGAAGGAGAACAAAATTCAAAGAACAAGTTTACAAAACTCCTTATGTTGGTTCTAGAAAATTCTCGTAAGATTAGATTGGACTTCAGAGTAATTTTGCTAAAATCTGACACTCTAAACTGCCCGAAACTGAGTGTCGTAGACCCTAAGTTACAGACCATTTCTCACTGTTATAGCAAGACATTATTAGTCTAGGGTGCATATACGGTATTTATCTTTAAATGCTCGTCTCAGATTTGTCATTACCATCACAAAGGACACGTACAGTGTGATGTCTGTACACATTCCAGGAAGTTAGTTCAGCTTTTCTTAATACAACTGCAAATTACTCATCATCACTTACAGACATCTATCTCTCACTGTTGATCACATGATGAGGATGCAGAGTGATCCCACGCTTTTCTTCCAAGCGTATCAGCTCTGGTTTCACACGCCCTGTCAGTGTTTCAAGCATGTTAAATTCCTAGTGAATGCTGTTATAATTTAAACACTTTTTAAAAATATATTCTCCAGTGAATTTATCGATTTAGTTCATACATCTTATTAATGATGATTTTCTGTCTTTAACATCCCCACATTGCCTGCACTAGTGCTATCACTGCAAGACCATTCTAAAATTAGAACCCTAATTTAAAATGAGAGCACTCTTTGATCTGTGAACATAATCATATTAGCAGTCACAGCAAACAAGATCTCGTGAAAGGAGTACAGAGAGCATTGTGATTAGGGAGACAGAAATGGAACTTCAACATCACTAGTTCAAATTCCCTGAGGAGACTGGCTTTCATGCAGGGATAATGCTGAGACGATTAGAAGTTGAAGTTCCTGTTTGTTTGTTTGTTTGTTTACGTTTTGCAATGCACGTCTGCATCCATTCATCTGTCAATTAAGCTGCCTATCGATTCTGGCCTTCATTTTCTGGATCAGTGCAGCGAGTGGCAGTTTGATAATCCTGCACTACTTTCGCTTAAAATGTTAAATTGTTAAAGTCTCCACTTTAGCAACTTGTGGCAGAGTATCGCCAGCACGATTTTTTGGCTTTCCATTCTCAAATTATTTAGAGTTTGGATCTTGAAAATGTCTGTCAGATCAGTGGCTGAACATAATTAGCTCATTATCTGATGAATTCAAAAGGCACAAATTGGCAGAATGAATAAAAGGAATTTACAGCTGCACTTTCTACTTAATTCTGTTTTAATCTAGTAGTTCTTTGAAGAATTTTGCTCTTTATTCAATTGATTGTTATGTGAGAGCATTCCATTCCGCATCCAAGGGAAAGCAAAAGCTTTAGGTGAAGCCGTGAGGCTTCTTGCTTGAAAGCAGAACATCGGAGATGTTAATTAAATCAAGTCCGGAGTAACAATTTCATATACCCACAGGACTTGATACGTAGAGACATCCTGTACTACAAGGGGCGCATTGACATGGACAGGTATGAGGTAGTGGACACAGATGATGGCCGAGATGAGGACTTCAACGTCAGTGTCAAGAATGCCTTCAAGTTGGTGAACAGGGACGCAGAAGAGATCCATCTGTTCCTAGCTAAGAAGTTGGAGGAGAAGATCCGGTGGGTCAGAGCATTTCAAGAAGAGCGCAAAATGGTGCAAGAAGATGAAAAAATAGGTAGGGACCTTTTGCTGAACATAGGCATCAGAGTTGTTATGATGGTGGATGGATGGATGGATGGATCAATAGATAGATAGATAGGTCAGTTGTATGAGTCAGTTTGTCTTTCTGAGGGTTATATATAAGAATGATTAGATCATTTTTGTTATTGTAACAAGGAGTTTTTATTTCATATTTGAAAACATTCTTTTAGTACCACACAGACCCCTATTTTGCAGAATGAGATTTTGAACCAGAGTAACATGTGCACTATTTTGGTCATAAGGGTGGCTTTTCCAACTCTGACTCATGCACTCAAATTTTAGGGTTTGAAATCTCGGAATATCAGAAGCGGCAAGCGGCCTTGACAGTGAGGAAAGTCACCAAACAGAAAGGTGAGGCCTCAAAGAAACACCAGTTGATCCCTGAAAATTTTTTCTTTTGAACAAAGTTGTGAACTTTGACATGCAGTTATGCACAGTTTCGATGTTATTTTTTAATCCTTTCGGTTTCAAAGTACTATGTATGTGCTTTTTCGCTTTTATTTAAAAATTAAAGTCACAGGTGTAGAAATTCCCTGGTGAGAAAAACCTGAAATTGTTGTGTGAGTTTAATAAATTTTTCAGTCAAGCAAAAACCCAAATGATGGCATATGCTATGTATTTGGCCGGAATAATGTTGCACAGAAGGTGTGCTGTTCCATTTTACTTTATGTTCAGCTGAAAATACTGCGTCTAAATAACGTTTGTGACATGGTGATGCTCACATTGGTTGCATACGCTTTCGTTTATTGTATGTTGGTTTGTGTATATGAATGTGAGCTTGCTGCATATATCAGATTAAAACTGGATGAAATATATTTGTGTAACTGGTTTTAAAAAGCTTGCTCTGTGCTTTATTTGTGTTTGCAGTTATATATGTAATGTTCCCACTACCAGTAATAAATATTCGCTTAACGTAATTGACGATTAGTGTAGGACTTTTACACTTGAAAATTTTAATAGCAACCTATGACTTGCATGAGCATTATATGTTTGTATAGTGTCTGAGTAACAGATTCCTCATTTTTTACATTATAGAAATTTGTCATAATGTGTTTGTAACCATTTGTGCATGGGTAACACAAGGTGAAGTATTCTTTTAAATTTTCAGATTCATTCTTAGATATCATCTTGAGAAAGATGGCGTTTTTATATCGACATGGTATGAAAATGATAAAGGTATATTTATTAGAGTCCTATGTAGCGTAATGATAACTATTCAAGATGCCATGGCAACTGCTGCAGGAAATCATTTTCAAACGCCAAAGCAAAGCATTTTCTTCATCTACCCATTATGTGGATGAAACCACAGTGTGGTAGAATGAACCAGCAGACGGAGTATGTTTTACTCTGGCTCTGAAAAATGTTAAAAATATCGTTGCTTTCATACCATTCAGGACCGAAAAAAATTACAATACGGGTGTTTCTGTGGGAAACCGGTGAATGTTCTAAACAATAAAACAAACAAGTAGAAAATCCTTTAAGATGCCATGGCAACTTACTTTCTCATTCATTACAAAGGTTGTTTTTATGTAATTGAGTTTCTTTTGGTGTTAATGGATATCTTCAGTAGCAAAGTGGCGATTTCCAAATGCTCTCAGGAAATGCTGAAAAAGCATCAGGTAACGCAGCTGTTTATCACGATGGTCTTTGTCGACACCTCTGTGACCTCTACCATGTTACTTCCATTTAACGAATTATTTAACTGTCTTCCATTGTCCAACATAAACAGACAAACCCCATAATCTATGTATCGTATCCCCGAGGTTGGTGGGTAGCTAAGGCGTCCAGCCCTGGTCGATACGATAGGGACGGTGTGCTTTATCGATTTGTCTGTTTCTTCGTCTTTTGGCATGATAATTGTGTTCGATAAATTTCATTCGTTAATCAAAACATGACTGGCAACAGTCATATTTCCTGTCTCCTGCTCCCTTTTTCTTTTCTGGCTCACTTTCTGTTTTTTCTGTCTGTTTCCCACATTCAGGTGTTAGCCAGAACCGCTCCATGCCACCTTCATATCCACCTCCCCTGGACCCCTTGAACCATGGACAGTATATGGTACCAGACGGCTTGGCAGAATCTCAAGTTTTTGAATTTAACGAACCCAAAAGGAGCCAGTCTCCATTCTGGCAGAATTTCAGCAGATTAACACCATTTAAAAAATAGAGATTTAGATATTTTTAGAAAGACCACATTATTTTTTGAGAAGCACTATACTATAATAACTAATAATGGGTGTTAAAAAAATAGGGAAAGAAGGATGATTCGGAGTGATACTGATTGGTAACATCCACCTGACTTCACTGCTAAAACTGTCACTTGTACTACAGCTTCTGCGACAGATACTTCTGCTACAACTGCAGCACCAAATCCGTGGAACCCTTAAAAACAATAAAAAACAACAAACAAACAGAAAAAAAAAACAAAAAAAACCTTTGACCAAAATAACTGCATTTCTCGTGTTCTTTGAGTTTTTTATGTTGTTAGGCTTTGCTTTTTGGGGATTGGAAGTACACATTTACCATTTTTTTCTTTGGAATAAAAAACAAAAAAACAGACTCAACAAATGAATCTAACTGGAAGAAAAAAATATCTAATAGTTTCAACTGTTGTGCCATTTTGGGTGTACCCTTTAGTGCACTGTGATTTTGATGGGTAATTCTGGTTCCTTATATTGTCTTTCCTCTTGCGCACAGTTTTTTGAGGTTGTTAGTAGTATCTTATGTAAAAGGGTGTTTTGGGATGAACAAAGCAAGACTTTGTCTGGCAAAAATTTTCAATGCGTATTCTTTATTCTTCCGTGTTCTTATGATAGATGCATGTAGAAATCATCCACCTGAAAATTCTGTGTAACATAAGGTTTCTTATGGGTCAAGGATCACACCAGTACAAGTAACAGATGTAACAAATGTTGTTGACAGGGTGTTTATTTATTTTTCCTAAAGACCAGAATGACTTTTGTTTTGCATGTCATAAAGGAAGTTCATAACAGAGATTATTCAATTCTTTCCGTTCAATTTGAGTTACAGTCTGCTGTCTAAATGAATCCTAAATAAGGGTTTTTAATGATATTGAATTTACTTGCTGTACCGTTTGTTGAATAGCTTCAGATCTCTAGTGAGATAAATCATAAAGCAGATATAGAGATTTAAGTCATAAAACACTCATAGTTAGAATCGGGCCTTAAGACACATTTGTTACTTTTCCTTCCTTTCTTTTGTATTTGAGAACGATGTTTGAATTGATGTTATTCAAAAATAACTTATTTTGTCTGGAAAATGAATATTAAAAGCACCTGAAAGAATATCAGCGATGGATAAGATCATGAGGCAGGGAGTAACAGGGACCCGCTTTGACAGAGGAACCGTAGGCGTTGTTGGAGGGTTTAAGTACATGCTGTGTTGGTGGGTATATCCCATGGTGCTTAGCTCCCCCTTCTTCATTACTACTGTATTTTGATATATTCTGTCAACTGTCCCAACCCTGAACTGTCCTGAGTGGTCATCCACCCAGTTAAGCTCACATGTACATATAGCAGACTTTAAGCTGGTCCTGGAGAATAGTCAGAGGCAATAGGCAATAATTCTGCGAGCTGTATCTTCTACTGACAATAGATAACGGTATTAGGTGTGGCGTACTTGCTTGATAGATTTTTAAAGTGTCGAAAATGACAACGGGGTCAAAAGAATTTTAATTTTTTTTGTAAAACTGTTACAGTAGTCGGTGTCTTAGTTGCAGCTCTGAGAGTAGAAATGAATGTACTGTTTGTAACCTGATAGAAGCAAACCCTGTACCTGCAGTGGCTTTTGTGGGGAAATGAAGCCGCTGGTATTTCAGTGTTATACACAATGATGCAATTGCCCTTCTCCAGTCCGTTATTTGCACTGACAAATCAGTATGTGAACAGTGTAACTCCACATTATTTATTAACCTTTGTTAGCCTATACACACACACTCTCTCTCTCTCTCTCTCTGTCTCTCTCACACACACATACAGAAATACACACACTCATGCATAAGATTTGCACATGGTACACACTGTGTTTCAGCTGGTTTTTCAACAGGTGAAATGAGAGAAAGAAATGTAAAAAGCTACTGATTTTGAAGCCGGTGTGGGTTTTGCTAACAGAACTTGGAAACCTGTTAGGAAACAACTGACCCTTTTTGTCAGAATAGAGTTTATAAGTAGACCTTCATGTCATGTTAAATGTGCCTTCTACCATTCCTCTGCTAATCCTTAATAGAATTATCCAGATATGAATAATTAACTCTCTTGTTTGTTACGTTTGTCGTATGCATGTTACTGTATTAAAACCATGATTTCAAAAATTTCACCAATGCTGTAGCAAAATGGACAAAGTCACATTTCAGTTTGCCAAACCATTTTGTCCTGGTCTTTTTTCTGATGTTACACATGGTTTATGCAGTAATAATTTATTGCCGCCAGTTTTAGACAAGTTTCGTTCATTGGACTGTTGAAGGATGGATCAGAGGATTGTGTTGGCCAGATGAAATTCAGAATATCAGAATTCCCAATTATTTCTTCCTCTTTTAACCTTTTTAAGGTTGTTTTTGTTTTACTTGGTTACAGATTTCCTTTGTAAGTATAGTTTCGGCCTTGATTTCTTAAGTGCCAAAACACTGCCACCAACCCAGTGGTTTGATGGAGCTTTTACTGTACATGTTGTTTACATCTATGCTTAGCAATCCAGAGCATTATGGGTATTTAAAACATGGCATCGCTTTCCCAGAATCACAATGAACAATAATTTAACATTAAACTAGCAGCTAAACCGTGTGTATATACTGTAAATATGACAGATCATATATTTAAATATTGATATTTTAAGTATGATACAGTTATTCTTTAAGTTATGTGCTAGGTTTTGATTTCCCGTGAACGCATGTGAATGGCATAAAAAGTTCTGCATGACACAAGCAGCATTTTCTGATTTTACGTTCCATTGTTTTAAATGTGTTTATCTCATTGTTTTGTTCACTTGGTTGTTTAATAGGAAATACTGCTGTTGAATTGGATCCATTTGACTCACAGAAAGTTATTATTTAACAGTTTGTGCAGTTGTATTAATTTAAATTGTGCCAATTTAGGAGTGTGACCCACCTCGGTTAAAGCATAACCATTCGAAGTGTAACTAACCCAAAGAAAACCAGATCAGTCTAGGTTTCCCTTACTGAAATATAGGCATATAACTATGTTTCCATATTCAGAACACTGGCACTTACCAATGTCTACAATGCTCCATCCGTCGGCTGGGCATTTTCCGCTGTGACTCCAGGGGAAATGCCCAGCCATCATAAATTTTTAAATCCATGTATGAATGTGAACTTGCAATATTATCCACTTCAAGGGGAAAACTTAGTTAAATGTAACTTTTAATGCTCTATGTAATTATACAAGTATTAAATGCTAGTTGTTCCTTTAGCACCAATTAGGTTTCTATCAGGGTATTTTAATATATTAAAAATAAGTGACTTGTACCTGATCTCAGCCCTTTGGTCAGTTGTTGTTAAACTGCTAAAACCTTTTTTTCTGGCAAATAACACAGAACAAGTTTATTACTCACTTTCGAACGTAGTGTAAGGACTTAAAAAAATAGTATTTTTTTCACTTTTGATTTCACAAACCAGAGAAGAATTGGAGCTATTTGTGTTTGCATTTGTAGTTTGTAGTTCAGAATTCAAACTACACATGTTTAGAATTCAAAATCTGAATGCCTACTGAAAACTAAATTATGCTTCAAACTTTGAGTTTTATTTATGTCATTTATGTTTTTTCTGGATTTTTCTTGCCTTCGTCTCGTGTGCTAATATAGAATTCGAAAAGTCAAAATGCTACATGATTTGTATGGCTTTTAGCTGCAGTTGTAATGTAATGATTGTAAAACAAAGTGTCCTCTGTCCTAAATACACAGTTTGGAATTTCATGGAGCACAGTACAATTTGCGATATCGCCACTACACCTGGGTTTAATCACACCATTTTCATTTTAAACTTAACCATGCCACACAGACTGCACTTCCATTTGACAAACAGTTGTTATGTATAAACTTTTAGTACTGATTCTGGAATTTCTCTTTTCATTTTTTCCCCTTTGTTTCCCTTAAAATAAAACATGTGAAAAGCTCAGAAAACAATTATTAAAATCTTTAATTGTTGTTCTTCTTCATACTTATCATGTCTCTGTGATGGAAGAATGTAATGGAGTTACAATGTGCAATCAGTTGTATCTGGGAAAAAAAATTATCAATCATTTATCGACAAAAAGTTCCATTTCTTTTTCGAAAGGGTGCCTTCTTGGAGTCGTGGGGCAGACAGCCACTGCTAAGTGTAGGATAACCTTCCCATTACAGGGTTAATTTAACTGAAACTTAAGCATTTCATCATTGTCTTCTTCAATGTTATTGTGGAGATGTAATGACATAAAATGTTTCCCTGAGGTTGGAATTACCATTGAATTGTCACAGTTTTATTTATTTATTTTTTTCTTTTTTACATTTACAATTTACATTGTAAGTACCACATTATTATTCAGTCATGATATTTCTAGTATAATCAGTTATTCTGTTTAGAATTAAGATATCCTTTTGGATATGTCGTATAATGACACATTTGGAGGGTGCAGGGTTTTTTTTGTCTTGAATGAGTGAGAAAACCAGTCAGTATGCACATGAATCGTATGTATGTAGAAAAGCACAGTTGTCTCACAGGCTCACACTTTCATGCGTGGTGAGATGTGCTTAGTGAAATAAAAGCCTTCCAACCCTCTGCTTGAGAATGTGAGGTCTGTCGCATGCTAAAATTTAAAAACCAAATCAAGTGTGTGTGTGTCTGTGGATTAGGTTTATATTACATTGTGGGGAACATTTTCATTTTCTGCGTGTGTGTGTGTGTGTGTGTGTGTGTGCGAATGGGTTTACCTATCCTTATGGGGACACAATGTCCCCATAACGTGATAAATATCCGTTTTTTTCCCTTATGGGGACCGG
>JAODJU010000002.1:687832-708665 GCA_026776725.1 Gnathonemus echidnorhynchus | reverse complement strand
AGCATTAGCATTTTTCCCATTGAAATGAATGAGCGGTCCCCATAAGGATATGTTTACCCTACATGTGCGTGTGTGTGCGTGTGTTTTATATATATTATATTATGTTTATATTACATTGAAGGGACCAAATGTCCCCCGCAATATGATAAAAACCTGTTATTTTGGCAATTGTGGGGACCATTTTTCAGTCAAAGATTTATGACTGCAATCAAAAAATTAAAAATGCCATAACTCTCATATTTTGTTTGCTACTCATGGTTAAGGTTAGGGCTGGATAGGGGTTAAGGTTGTCATGTTGAAATGAGCATTTTCCCCATAGAAATGACTGAAGAGTCCCCACAAAAATATAATTACAAACCTGTGTGTGTGTGTGAGTGTGGTGGGGGGGAGTGTGTGTTTGGGTTGGGAGGACTTTCCAAACGATATATATATATATATATATATATATAATATTTAACCTTCATTTTATCAGACAAAGCATTAAGTTTCTTTTTTTTTACAATGTAAAGCAAACACACACACACGCTGGGTATACCTATCCTTATGGGGACCGCTAATTCACTTGTATGGGAAAAATGCTAACACTAAGTATAACAACCTTAACCACTACCCAGCCCTAACCATAACCATAAGTAACCAAACAAAATATAAGAGTTTCTATAAAATTGAGTTTTCAGGAAACCTGCCCCCATAAGGGAAAAAAACGGGTATTTATCACATTATGGGGACATTGTGTCCCCAAAAGGTAAGGTATATACGCAACACAAACACACACACAAGAACCACAGCAAAATAATTCATCAGAATTAAAGCATTTACAAGTATTAAAAAGTGTCTGTTGGTAGGCCTTTGAAAGCTGTGACAGATATAAATTTATCCAGTTGTAAAGATTTTTGTAATAAATTCCAGTCATTGGCAGCAGCAGATTGGAATGATAACAGGCCCAAGTTGCCAGGCTTAGGAGGCCTTATTCTAATGTAAAATAATGTAAGATAACCATGTATTATAGGTAATGGATGGAAGGTTGGTTGATTGGATGGATGGATGGAAGGTTGGATGGATGGATGGTTGGATGTAGATAAGTCTTATGAGCATCTGTAAATGGACTTGGAACGGACTCCAGGATCATGCCTGTAAACATGAACAAAATAGACATTTGGAAGATGGATGGATCTCAGTTACTCTGTGTGGTGAATAACATGGTACATGGACATATGTTACATTATGATATATTATGTAAAATAGTTTCGCAAAGAAGATTTTAATAACTTGGGAAATTTCACATATATGTAGAGAATTCATTTGAACTATCAGTAGTTAAGTTTTTTTTTTTTTTTTTTTTTACAGATTTACAGTCTTTCAGTTTTAATAGATTTTAATGCATGGTGATTGGTGTCCACAATGATAACATCATTAACTCAGAAGTACATAAAATACAATTTCTACAACATATTTGAATGTCTTTTTTTAACAATTCCAGGAGTACTGAAATGAAAACCGCGATTAAAATCATGGCAGTCTTCCTGCTGGACGCTGTCCTCGACTGTCCCGTTTCTGACACATCAGCAAAGCTACTAACTCATTATTGTCAAGTCAACGTGCTTCGCAAGCTTAGCTGCACTCAGAATTCATCCGCCTGAAGAACACAGGGAGATCAAAGGAGAGAAGCGGGGCCAGGTTTGACAGCTGAGCTGTTCGTGACTCTGTCTGACAGACAGCTAGTGTATAGTCTATACCACCTAATGTAAAAGCAAGATGAAGAACGGAGTCTGTAACTTCACCAGTCATCAGTTTCATTGTTATGTAGCATGTTTCTCACTACAACCCAGCCATCAATAGGATAGTTTTATTGGAATTCTTTCCCTGAATGATAATAATAATAATATTAAATAAAATGTATTAACTAGGCAACAGCAAAGAATCTCAAATAACAAAGAAATAACAAAGAATTAATACCAGATAACAATAATGCCAGCAAATTACCCTGAGTAAACTTACAAAGTGATTAGTCTCTTTAGTACCTGAAATATCTGATTTTCATAACCTAGTACTGTACATCCAACTCACTCAACAGTAAACACCACATTCAATTGAAATGTGAGTTTCCCAGTTGTGCTTTATTGTAGCCCTATAGATAAGATGAATTCACAGTAATTCACAGTAATTATACATTGCCCTTTAGGCTTACCATGATTTGTTCTTTGAGATACTTTAGAAAATGTTAAGCTTCTTTCTTTAAGACACGTATGGTTACCTTTTGAAATACAGCCAACTGTAGCATGAAAAGAGAGCATAGACAGAAACCAGCCAGCTGTACCACAGGTAGGAACAAACCACACGCACAATGGGAAAGACTAAAAAGAGACGATTCTTTGGCAACACGGGTTTCCTGTTCTGTTTTTCCTTCTGAGGAGAATAAATTATTTACTTATTCTTTTGAGACTCGCTGATTATTTCAACACGCATAGTAACAGCCCAAAGAAGTGGAAAAATGGCGCACCATCAGATAATGTTTTCCTGTTAACAGAAGGCAATTTATTTATTTATAATGTTGGATTTTTCTGTAAATGTATGTGCTAATTGTCTAGCAATAGTGGAGCACGCAGTACCTGGTTTCTGGGTATATCACAGTTTAGAAAAAAGAAGAAATCCTCTCCAGCAGCAGCATATGAATTACACACAAAGTAGGAGCATTTGCTCTTATATGACAAATTTCTCTTTGTTAAAGTCTCATTGTCCATAAAACAATAAAAATGGATTTAATTGTACTTGAATGGTTATTGAGAGAAAAACATATGAAGAAGTACAAATATTCTGCAAAATGATAGGGAATTATAGACAGAGTAACGTCATCACTCTTAATCTGTAGTATGAAAGTAATTGCATCGAACACAGAATAAGCACAGTTACTCTCGACGTTTTTGAAAGTCCTGAAAGACATTATGATCAGATTTAGCGATTAGACTGCAATCAAACATGGAAAAATACTGTATGTTATCAATGTGTTTTTTTTCCCAGATATTTTATGTGTTTTAATCGTTTTCTTTTTATTCTTTGCAGCTCAGTAATCATAGCATTTTTTCATGGGTAGCCACACTTAATTAAAGCCTACATTTTGCCAGCCTCATTGAAAGCTGTTATCTGCATTGTTGCTTCTCAGTTCTTCCTCACCCCAAATCCCATTAGAACGTCCTTGGTTAATCATGCACTGAGCGAGTAAATAAACTGCCACTATATTTTCCGAGATGCGCGCTTTAGGACAGTCCAATGTGAGGAAAATTAGACGCCCGCTTCGCCATAAACATTTATAGATACTGACAGCTTTGCATATTAAATGCCTATTTTAAGAGATACAGCAATTTTCAATGAAGACATTTCATTCTCCTCTCAATTCTGTGGCAGTAATTTAATCCTAATTGACTTGTTTAATCGATGTTTAGGAACAAAAGCATACTTTCTGGAACTGATTGTATTAAGCTAAAAGAGAAAGAGGATCAGGTCCTTGGGTGTGGAAACTTTAGACTGGCCCTGTGATGGAGGTAATGCTGGTTTTGAACGCGTATTATATTTCTTTCGCTTTATAATTATTTTTTAGGGAAGCGCTGAGCCAGAGCACAGATCATAAGGCAAAGTGACAATTTATAACTCATAATTTAGGCATTCATGATTTTAAGAGTTAATGTAACGGCAAAATGGAAATATATCATTATATATGCACACACTGTTGTCGTAGCATTATTCAGAAGTTAGCAGATGTAGCAGAAGCTAAATCTTTAGCTGGAAAAAATGCATAGTAACTGTTACACAATGATCATAGTAGGAAATCATAGTACTGTGATCTAAGATTCATGATTTCAGAGAACAAAAACATGAAAAGTGGCATGACATTCAGTTTGTTTGGTCTTGCGACATATGTATAACTGAAAACTGGCGAACAAAATTCAATAGAAAACAAATCCCTGTATTAAGAAAAGTCCTTATTTCATTTAAAAAATACTTGAGGCAGTGTAGGGACATTCATCAGTAAATGGCACCTAATAAAAGGATATTTATCCACCTTTGACAGCTCGATAGTTTTTTTTCGCTCCACTGGCTCATGCTGCCCCACGCCATGACAGGTCCTCCTTTGCCATCAATGCTTTCCCAGGATGCTTTGCTATTCTTTGGATAGTCGGAAGTCTTTCCAGTCCATCTTAGTGTTCTGCAAGGCCTGAGTCTTCTTCTTGTCCACCTGCACATAATCCACCCTTTGCTCGTCTGCCAGCAGGGCCTTCTGGGAAAAAAAAAATACAATTGCGTGTTCTTTAAAGAAGCACACATGCATGTCATTACAATTCCTGACATTCAAACCATTTATAAGTGATAATAAGGAAAGAGAGGAAGAAAGGAACCAAAATTTCCAGGTGGCTTGTGGTGCAAAAGCTTTAGTCAGGGAAAAATGGTTATACATTCCTGCTGAGGCATTTTTCTGTGGCAGAGAGAGTGCGGACTGCCAGCTCAACTGCTCAACTGTAAACACCCGTGCCATTTGTTCAGTACTGTACATATTTCTAACGCGTCTCCAACCAAATTACTCTCTATTCCCTTTGTGAAATGTACCTGCGTATAAAAATAAGCGAGGTGCCTGGCCTGTAGCGTCTGCAAAATAAATGTGAATGTAAATAAATGAATGTACTATATTAAATGCAAGTTTTCATTTAGTTTTCAAAACTAAACAATAAAATTCCCACTTTACACCACCGGTTTATGCAGGTTGTTTCAAAAGGATCAGCGGGGTTTTCTGTCGATTATCAGATGCATCAGAGGGATGCCTTTATTGCTATTCCAGACGTGCAAGACTGTTTTTCCTGGAGATACACTTGCTAGCCGACACACCTTTTAAATCTTCTCGTGCCTATGAAGTAGATGGGTGCGAATCACCCTTTGTGGCGCCCCTGACGACTACATTTGAGAGGTCTCTCTGAGAGGGCCTTGTGTTATAGACGTAGGAGGTATTGCATAAGTGCCACTGTGGTTGCCTAGATACGGCACAGAAGGGCATGAAAAATGGATTCCTCCAATGTAATTAGGAAGATAGGGACGAGAAACAACACAATTTATCCAGCCTTTTATAACAAAATTAAGAGACATAACACATTCTAAATATATCTTATAAAAATTATTTCTATTTGTTAATTGTGTACTTGGGTGTTTAGCTATTATTGTTTGTTCGTATGTTGAACATGTGAATACATGACTCACTGCTTCAGTCGAGATATTTTACGCTATTTTGGTGGTTTATTTTTGCTTTCGGTAGCATGTCATGCCACTCAAATAAGAGTGTGAGAAGTATGTTCTGTGCGGAGTGCGTAGAGAAGAGCGAGAAAAGCTCTCGCCGTTACATGTGCTGACCTTCTGCACGGGCGACGGCGACGCGGAGTTGAAGTCCAGGGAAAGGTAGTCAAGGTTTGATGTCCTGGGCATATGGGGGATGGGGCTTCCGCTAGCGGGGAACAGCAGCTGCCTGGGCTCCTGCAGCGACAGAGAGGGGCTCAGCGGATCCACTTGCTGAGCTGTGACGCCTGCAGGGTCCACGTGCCCTTCAGGTACAGGCCTCACTGGGTAGCTAAATGCAGCCTTGTCACGGTACTGCCAGGATAAGCTGCTATCAGGGGAAGACTAGGACAGGTCTGTTCCTTTTATAAGCAATTAAATATAGATAAAAATGTATAATAACCTGAATACAAGATGCCATTTGAATGCCAAAAGCATTTTGTTGATCTGAATAATAATAATCCAACCTTCTTCCAACCACCGATCCCAGTCAGAGTCACAGGTAGGCCTGCAGCCTATCCCACGCAGAACAGGCAGTCAGTCCACCACAGGACACATACTGTACGATGGCCAATTTAGAGAAAAACCGCATGTCCTTCGAATGCATGAGGTACCCAAAGAAAACCCACGTACACGCAAGGCGAACACCCAAACTTCACGCTAACACAGGGCTGAGATCGAGCTCAAACCATTAAGCCTGGAGATGAGTGGCTACCAGGCTGCCCTAATTAAAAAAAAAAACATAAACTAATTTACATTTTAGGCAAAATGGCGTAAGCCTACTCACCGGGCATGAAGTCACATTTACACATCTATGCAAAATAGCCATCTGCTTTGCTGACAGCTCAGGTCTGGCATTTTGACAAGGAAACATATGAGCAGATTGGCTGTTCCATGTTTCCACTAATGTATTCATTGGGTTGTGAAGAGATTTTCTTTTATCGGCTTTAAATAATAAAACGAACACCAGATTGCTCTGAAGGGCCTACCCAAAAAGAATAAAAATGCTAGAAGATTATCAAGCAGGTAGCTATACATCAGGCTGATTAGGCATCACGTTTGCATCATGTGATACCTATAATGCTTACAACACAGCTATAACATAGGTATAAAGTTACAATATGGAATGGCGATATCAAAGCGACTCTTCAGCTCAGTGGTTAATTTTAGAAGCAATTAAACTCCATTACCGCTGGAAGACAGTTGCCCTCTCCGTTTGGTGGGTTCCCTCCTGTATTACATCGTCTTTCCAGTGAGAACCAGTTTGTTGAGGGTCTGGGTATAAAAAAGCACACACAGAAGGTTATTAAACGGCAGGAATATCACACAGCAAAAGCGATTCCCCATATTCAACATTTATGAATATCTTAATTTGTTGACTGGGTCTGCCCAGGGATTTGAAGAAATTCAGTTATAGTCTTCGAAGACAGCGATATTTGATGCATAAAGTAATTAAAAGGAGGGTAACTGAGGTAAAGAGGCAGGAAAAGAAGTCACTTAGAAATACAGAAGATCTTAAAGCAGGCGTTAGCTAGGGGATGTCCCCCTAGGCACTGAGATATTTGCCTCGTTTTGGGTCTTGAGCACTGGCTTGATGCGTTCTGCACTGGCTAGCGTGATTTGCTATCACTGCGAGCGCGTTGATGATCATGGCTTGTGACACTTGATTATAGCCAAGTGTCGGATTCTATCAAGCGTGGAGCCACAATCCGGGCTAGCTTGATGTATGTGGAAATGCCAGACAACATGCTGAGCTGAGAAAACACCTGCCCCCCCCCCACCCTGGTGGGGCCCGCTTTGATGGACACTGCCATTGGCACTCCTCCACCTGGAAATAACCTCAATTACCACTTCTGTGTTTCTTAGAGCCAGCAAGGCGGAGAGTTTGGCTGGTAGGTGTTTCACTCACCCTGGCTCCGTCAGCGTCCTCATCAGAGGCAGGTGGAATGGGCATTCTCGGATAGTGGACAGGCCCCGCAGGTCAAGGGGTGGAGGTCTCGCTGGAAACCGAATCAAACCCCAAACAATTATTATCTATCAGTCCATCCATTTTCTATACCTGCTGGTCCTATGCAGGGTTTTGGAGACCAAAGTCTATCCCTCAAGCTACAGGTGCAAGGTAGGGAACCACCAGACCATTGCAGGGCACAAACACACAAAGAAACACACGTTGGCGGGCCTATCTAAATGGGGACCATTCATCTCCATGGAAAAAAAAACCCTCATGTCAATCACAGCATAACTCCTACCCAGCCCTAACCTTAACCAAAAGTAATCAAACAAAATACACGATTTTCAGCATTTTTACTTTTTTGACTCTAGTCATAGATTTTTTTTTTTCTTTATATATATAAAATCGAGGTTATCCAAATGGCAACCTGAAAAATGTCCCCAAAAGTAAGTAAGTTTCAGATTTTATCACACTTTGGGGACATTTTGGTCCCTAAATGTGATCTTTGCAAACCCACACAAACACCATTCTAGCAATTACTATGTATAATACAAATATATGATTGTCCGGCTCATGGATCATTTTGTTTTTCATATTTTCGCTGTTGGAAGGTCCCTTATTTGTGGCACAGTGGCCTCACCCCTCCAGGGTTGAGGGTTCGAGTCTCGCCTCCACAGTGTGTGGAGTTTGCATGATCCCCCCATGTCACTAGGGTCTCCTACAGTCCAAAGACACGTACACTGGCTAAGTGGTGCCTCTAAAGGCCAGTTTATGTTCCACTTTTCTGCGTACACTTTCGGTTGTGCACAAGGAGAAGTGACGTAAATGTTTTCATCAGTGGGTTGGCTGCGGATGGCAGCGGTCGTTGTGCATGTAGCACAGATTTATAATTTTTTTTTCATCTCGCGGCAGTCGTGCCCCACTGTGCATGTCGATTACACATGTGCAAGATAACTGACTAGGTTTTTCCAGTAGATGGCAGCACCGACTTTCACAGATCGGCAGTCAATGACGAAAGAGTAGAGGAAGAATAGCTCTTTGTTGTTGTAGTAGTTGTGGTGATCAGCTGCATGAGGCGGGTTGGAGGTACCTGCATATTTAATTTTTCATACTGTCCAGACATTCTGAGGTATAAATTTCCCATTGTGTGCGTGAGCTTGTACCCTGTGCTGCCTGGATTATCTCCATTCCCTTCCGTGTCCCTGTCCCTTATAGATTCCTCTTATTTTTTGCATGATAGATTATTTAGAATAATGATGAAGTGTTTAGATAAGGAAACCGAAATCTGACAAGTAATAATTTAGAAAAAAAAATACAGTATAAAGTTCCTTTCCTGTGACATTCAAATTTCATAAAGCAAAATCCACTCATGTGTGACATTAATAATTGTGTGGGGAAAAACATCAGGAGTGTTTTACGTCTGCATTAATAAATATTCAGACACGCATTGGCGTTTTTCTGCTTTGCACATCCAAAGCTTTGTCATCCTCACCTCTTCTGCGAGGCTTCAGATCACGGTTCACCGGAGGAGGCTCTAGGTCATTGGGCAGCACTTGAAAGTTGGGCGTGGCCTGGAGGTTCTCTGCTTTATTATTGGACAGGAGGTATTTAATTGACAAAGGGCTCATGGGGATATACCCATCGGGGGAGTTCTCTGAAACAGTGGCAGGTGGCGAAGTCCCAGAATTCATTGGGACGTAAGAGTCATCACAACAGTCTGTCGAATCTGAGTTGGACATGGTTGTCAGATGAGGCTGAAAAGAGAGTAAACATGCTTGCTGGTTTTTCTTGATTATATCACACCAACACAATCCTTTTTTTTAATTAAATACCATTAAGGGAATTTGCATTATTTTAATTCAATTTTAATTTGAGTTTTAATTAATAAATAAAGATTAATTAATAAAGATTTTTTTTTCATTTAACACCCCTCTTTTTCAAAGAAAAAAATCTTTATTTTTACTAAGAAAAAGAATTATATCTTACCAAATTAAGACTGAGTCGTTTGTTCCAGCGTCTTTCAGACTTCGTATCAAATTCTACAAAAGAAAGCCATGACATCAAGCATGACTTTGCACACAGCAGAGGACGACGGAGTTATGTAGCAGTCCGTAAAGCGTGAAGCAAAATAGCTACTGGCATGGCAGATAGCTGTAAAGCATGAGGGAGTATACTCTTTAGTATACTCTTTAGGACAGGCGATTTTATCAAAAGTTATGCCATTAAGCAAGTACAGCAACTCCTGATTTAAAAGAAAATGCGGATCTTTTCTAAGCTGGTTAGCTTGAAATGAATAGTGTTTGTTTAAAGAGTTTATATAGAGCTCAGAGACTTGTAAGTGGGCCAGAACACAGGTTCTGTCGTTCTAGGTATGCTATACCTCTCCGAATGTGATCAAGGCCTGGCAGGGAAATTCTCCGTGGAATGGGAGCAGGGCGCACAGAGAAGGGCCCCTCGGTACTCCGGAGCGCCACGTAGTGGACAGCCTCGTCCCCGCCGCGCTCCGAGAAGCGGCTGGGCTTGGGGGGTCGGGGGGGAGGCGTGTGACCGTCTATTGTTCCCCCCGGGGGCTGGGAAGACGGCGGCTTGTCGAACTGAAAAACATCTGAAGCGGGCGAGGAGGTGGCGGAGGCGTGATGATCGAGCGTCCTGCACAAGGGGGTGAAGCAGCAGGAGGTGCCCAGGCTCAGCTCTGGGGCTCTCCCAGAGCTGAAGGGCGAGAGGATCTGACTGCCGCTGAGGGGCGAGAGGAAGACGTCCTCAAAGGCGTTGTCGGACGAGTTCTGCTCCAGGGATCTCTCAGAGTTTGAACAGCTGTTAAAGCTAAAAAAGAAAATAAATTAAAAAAAATATATATCAGTCATGCATCTCTGTACAGGCATTAAACTGCTCCCCACAAAGTCTATAGATTATTTTGAGTAGCCAGGCAATAATTTCTGGTAACAGACATTGCTGTTGAATTTTTGGTGCTTTAATCACCACAGAAATAATCCAATTCAGTCCTATTATATATGAGAAAAGACTAACATTTCTACGGCCGATATCGCCGAAACTAGGTAACTCAACCCAACAGAGCAACCTAGATGGATAGACAGCACTAAAGCCCCTCTAAATATATCTCTATTTTTTAGTTTTGGGGTGAAACTCCCCTATTAACGCAATTTCTGGATTATGATTTAGGTACGGCTCTGGCCCCTGATGCATTTTGATGAATTGTCCAAGTTAATGACTAGAAGTTTTGGCTTTTTGTGAATAAACAACCATGGATTGCACTGCACGTGTCAGCATGATTGCTGACGATCGCATTACCGTGGAACAATGCAATAAAGTGGAACTTTACAGATGGAAACTGTACAGATGGACATGTAAAAATATGATGTAAGAGATGTTTGGCCATTCTGCGTTTTTTATAACCATCATCCCCCCCCCCCCACACACCCTCATCCTTGGAAAATCATCTACTTTCATTTGTCTTCGGCACAGCTGCAGTGAAAACAGTCTGATTGATTAATAAAATAAATAAATAAATTGGGAGGTGGGAGGGTAGCAAAAATTGTTAACCGGGCAGTGGTGGGCATGGGAGCGGTCCCACTACTACCCCCAGAAGGCGGGGGCACGGCGACTTGCCTGTTAACTTTGACCCTGCCGGTCTCACACTGCGACAGGACGAGGTAATCTGGTGGCAAGCTGGATTCGGATTCGCTGCGGCTGTCCTCTGTCGCGCTGCCATCGGCAGTGAGGTCGTGGCTGGTGGCGCGGGACACACGGGTGGAGTCGGGGGGTGACGGCTGGGGGGACAACGGGGCGTGAGAGAAGATGTGTGCAGACTCTATGGAAGACAAATCAAGAGACACAGACAATGACCATGAATAGCATCTTGATGACTAGCCAACATTTCTCAAGAACAGAAAAGAGCAAGTTCAAAGGTTAATCAGTTGTATCACCTCTCATTAATTTAATTAGGTTTCGTAGCACATTATTAGCAAAGTATGACCAATAAGTTGAGAAGCATTTGTAGTGAACATATGGTGTTGCCTTTCTTGAATGAAGTTTCCTATACCATCCACCAGAGGGTGTATGTCTGAGTCACTAAAGCAGGCAGGTGCTTGTTTTGGGGTATATCTGAAAGAGTCTTTAGCTTTTATAAAAAGGTCTGGATATCACAGCTAATGAGATTAAGCCCCCACTCTCTGCGTAAACACTGTTTGTATGTTTGCTCAAATGTAGGCCCGGTAAACAGGCTATTTACGGGAACTGTTTGATAAATGTTGACGTGCTCAACCTTTATCAGCTTCAAAAAAAAAAAATATAGAGTGAGGTCCAGCCAGAAGATTGCAGAATGAATCACACTGCCCACACATAACAGCCTACAGGGTGTCATGGTGGCTCAGTGGGTAGCAGTGTTGCTTCACACCTCCAGGATTGGGGGTGCATGGATAAATACATACACATCTGTACTGTTAGTAAGTTGGCGGGGCTTATTTCAAGCAGCGTAAGAGCGGCTATTTAAAAACCGCTAAGCTAAATGTTGCAAATTCAAGTTTAACAGGCCATTTGCTCTGCAAATTCCAGAACAAAACTGTAAGTATCTATAACTCTCTATATTTAAAAGCACTTACTATAATTTCAACAAGAAACATTTACGGAGATCACTGTTTTCCACATTATCTTTCTTTATTTCTTTTTTTTAAAAAAACATATCTACGTCTGCAGGGGATGACAAAATACCGATACAGGCAGCGGATCAGAGTCAACAAGGTGAGGACAGATCTGGTGTCCGCAGTGTGTGGTACTTATTCCCGTAGGTGAGTGGAAATCTGAAGCATGACGTGATTTAATACTTTGCTGACTTTGTTTCCGGTGATGTCAACTATACCTCCCACTCAAGCAAAAACTCTGATGTGGTTTCACAGGGCCGGTTAAGGCGAGAAACGGAGGTAAGCTAACAGTGTGCTTGCCTGGGGTCTCCTAAATGTCATTTAAAACACTTGCACACTAGTATTGAAAATGTCCATTTTAAGTATTAGACCTACTTCCTGCTTCAGTTATTATGACTGATATCTGTGGCTTTTTTTCTCTCTCAGAAGACTTTGCCTTTCTCTGATCTTGACCGAAAATAGCATCGGTCATATGACTTTTTATCACATGACACAAAATGTTGCAAAAGTGCTGGAAAAGTAGTTCACACCATTGGAACCCTCCCCCCCCTCCCTGATAAAATTTGAAAAATGCATTTACTGGGTAGTTCTCACCTCGAACTTAGCGCTGCATTATTTAGATTATAATTATTTGATTTATGCTTGCAGTTCAATGAATATTAAGCTCACATGTTTAGTGTTTTTTTTTCTGTAAAAACAAGTGGGAAGCATTGCTTAATAATGTACTTGCTTATTTTCATATCAGTGTAACACATCCATCTTCTAGCTGCATGTACTGGTAGGGTCACAGAAGGCTTTGGAGCGTAACCCACGCATCTACAGATACCATCCTACCCCAAGAATGAATCATACCATATAAAAGAAATTATAAGAATGAAACCTTCAACATATAGCGAATATAACATGGGATGGTGTGTGATCATGACCAGCAGAGTGATGATCTCACTGCTGGGCCTTTGAGCAAGGCCCTGTACCCCAAAGACACCAGCAGGAGTGTCGCAAAAACACCTGACTCTCTCTCTGACCCTAAGTTTCACTCTCACCGGTATATGTGAGTCACGGAAGAGTACGATGAGATGTGCAAAAACGAAAGACATTGCGAAAGACTCCCAATGGCAAATAAAAACATCATCATTGGAATAGACATGCCCATTTTCATAAAATTACTACATACATAATATATGCCCAAACATGCAATGAATAATATCACCTATCTGTGCACAATATGAAGAAATTCTGGAGGAAAGGTAAACGCTAATTTCTTACGTGTATTAATACCGTCAGCTTTCGTTTTCGACACGGACAGATCCCATTTTGAGCCAGGGCTACACACTGAAACAAAATCACAGCGGAGCCGCTCATTAATGTTTCATGGCTTTAATGCGCGATGGTTAGATTACAGAGAGCGTGCTCCGCTCGGCCGGGGGGTGTCCGCAGGGAGCGCATTCTCCCCTCGTCCGCAGGGAGACCCTCTCACGCGCATTCACCCCTCGTCCGCAGGGAGACCCTCTCACGCGCGTTCACCCCTCGTCCGCAGGGAGACCCTCTCACGCGCGTTCACCCCTCATCCTCATCCTGTCCCGCGCGAGTCCGCTTACTGTCCTCCAATCAGTAGTGCAGGGGATTTTTAATGGGTTCGGGTTTCACTGCAGCTGGTGGGATGAGAGCTTTTTATCTGAGTGCTGCAGGAAGGGTGACTGCAAGAGAGGCGATGACTAGACTACAAAGAAGATCAGAATTCGAGTCTAAGCATCTGTGATGATGCAATGAAGTTTACATGCAATCTGACAAAAACAAAATTATTGTTTGTATATGCCGGGGCGGCATTAGAATTACTAAAAATAAAGTACTGAAATGAACAAAATCAAGACCTAATGTTAATAAATTCACTGTATAGTTATGTTAGACTATTTTAAAAAATAATAAAAAAAACGTGTTAATATTGTAGTGGCAGTGAGATGGCATTCATTAGCATTTCCCAGCATGCTCGAGAGCGGTGTATATAGCCTCTGGGTGTATTTCATGTTGTAAATACTTGGGCTGTGTCTCCAGTGTATGTAAGTGTGTTTACCTGTGTGTGCCCTGATCTGTGCTAGTTACTTGCGTGTTTTCTTGCCCTCTGTAAATAGTTACCATGTGCGTGCCTTACAGTCCAGCGTGTGACTACCTTCTTTGTGGCAGGAAGTGGTTATTTGTGTGCGGTCCTATTAAAAATGCCCAATCAAAGAATCGACATCTTTGGAACTGCCTTGCTTCCTCTTGCTCTTACCACTATGATGCTTGGGTCTGCTAAACACTACAAACTGAACATACAGCGGACAGAAAGAGAAGTACTAATTTTACCATTGAGTGTGAAATTATTTGTTACTGGGGCTGCACCCTCAAGGGATTGCCAACTGTACCTCAGTTATAGATAAATGTACCTAAGGTACCCAATGGACTTGGAGGAATATTTTTGTACCATTGAGGGTACATTAGTGTTATTTGTACCTTGGGGTACAAAACTGTACCAGGGCCAATTTATTAGCAACTGAATACTTGCTGCATGTGGGCAGGGCCAACACTTGCTGTCTGACTAAGCACTAAAGTGGCTACGATGCTATTTTGAATGTGGTGATTGCTGGTGCCAGAAATGGTGGTTCCAGGATCACAAAGACTGCAATACAGCTTCCAGTTTGTGGCTAATGGTGTAATGAACAGAAACTAGCCATGGGCAGCTCTGCGGCCAAAATACATCTTCTTAATTAGAGAGGTCAGAGGAGAACAGGCAGACTTTTTAAAGCTCTCTCTATACACACGCAGCAAACTGGGTACATTTTCAAGGGGGTTCCCTGTCTTCTCATAACCTGCAGGCCATTCAGCACCTGCTCTCCATTCAAAAGCCTCATTTATACGCTGCCTGATGAAATCACTACACCCATTCTTACGTTATGTAAATATTTGCCACCAGCACTTTTCAAAGTTCATGTCGTAATGCGAGCGTACGCAGCGCTCCATGCGCTAAAGATAAGACGCGTCGCTGCAGCATTGGCGTGCTCCGTCGCTAACTGCAGTGATAAGTAAGAGTGTGATTTTGCAGTAATTATGCGAAATGTCAAACATTGGTAGAGCGGTTTCTCTTGTTTGGCTGTGGTTACTCAATCGACACGTGCTTCGGCAGGTCCGCCATCTTATACCACATTTATCTTTCTGACAGGAAAGTCTTCGTCGTCACTTGAATGAGGTCTCTACCCATGATAAATCGTGACTTTCTGTGTCTGAGGGCAGCTAAGGACAGAGACTTGCGATCTGAAGCTTGCTGTCGTAAGATCTCATAGATGTAGATGCTGTGTTGTTACATTGTTACCCTCAGATTCTGATCCTCAAATTATCCAGCAAAGTAGCTAGAGTGCAGATAAGCTGCAGGTAACTTTAGGTGCTTGAGCTGCATGCATCGGATTTTCAAAGAAACTTAAATTGTTCTTAGCTGTTAATTACAACAACTTAACTAAATTTGCTTTGGATAATTTGCTTAAGATGCACCTTTTTAATATTGCTTAAAGTTAGGGTTAAAATTATGTGGCTTTACAGCCTGCCGGTTAGTGAAGGCCTTAAGTATTTGTGCTTCAACTCACACCCCTGTCTTTGAATATATATTTGAATATTTATCCATCCTTCTATCCAGACATCCTTGCTGGTGGGTGGGTGGGGGGGAGCTGTGTAATTTGAATATTTGCTGGTTAATTGCTGGAGAACTTACTATATCTCCCATCATCTCCATTCCCCCACCTTGATAGGTCTCCCTGGCACACTGCAGCAGTCAGCATGCTGCTAGGCAAACGATAACCGTTGCAGGTTTACGCTTCCTGTAGTCGGAAGTTCACTGGCCTTTAGAGAACCTACTGTACTGCAGTCAGGTGGTCAAGGTCTTAAAAACAGCTGATAAGCTGAAAATATATAGCAATATATATATGGAAACTATACATTCATCAGTGATACATAAAATGGATTTTGTTTTTTTTTGCTGCCCAAAGGAGGAGTTGTAAGCCAGTTGGTAAGATGATTACTGCTTTTATGCTGCCGTTGTTAAGTACACCGGGGCTAATTTATTGGGAACATAAAGCAACTGAATTTTTAAATTAAAACACACTGTAAATGACGCTGGGTAAAACCGTATGACTGATTATAAAGTGGATACAGCTATTGTCTTCACTCATCATGTGGAACACTGCAGAATGACCATTAAATATATTTTTCTGGACCACTGTGCATTCCTTCCATGATACAATGTTACACAAGTTCCATTCTCAATCCTTCCATCTTTTGTTAGGAGGATCAGCATTGTATCCCAGGCAGAACAGGGCACAAGGCTGGGGTAGACCCTAGATGGGATGCCAGTCCACTGCCTGGCAAACACACGCTCTCAGCGGGACGCCAATCATGGCACGCATTTGGACTGCGCATGAAGCCCTACAGAACACGAAACATGACAGAGCGGCAGGTGGGATTCGAACCCCCACCCCTAGAGGTGTAAGACACAGCCCACAGTGGCACACCTCCTGCAACATCCTCCCCTTAAAAACTTAAGAACCTTTTATGATTCACAATAGGGTGCTGTAAAATAATATTAAACCTTAAATTGTCAAGTGCTCTTAATGCCTCGAGGCACAGAAGTCATTTGGTTTATGGAGCAAATGTATAAAAGCACATGGAATAAAATTGATTAAGTACCACAGCCCTTTTAAGCTGGATGCTCGGCTAATTAATGTTTTATCATTTTGCCCTAGGGCTTCCAATGGCCCCTCCCAGCCAGAATGGACCCAATTCTCAGAAGTTCTCTCCTGAATGCATGAATTATGTAAACAACGTCACAAGGCTCCCCCCACCTCTTTCATCATTCAACGGACTGAAGTGGCATATCTGACTGATGTGAGACACCCAGCAGTTCATCTCCTCCTCCGTCTTGGCCACCAGGTAGTAGACGCGGGCCTGGGTCTTCACCACAAAGAGGGGCTGGTTCTGGAACTCGCGCTTGACTAGCTGAACGTCGGACTCCATCTGCACCTTGCACTCCCGCAGGTCGATCGAGCGTATGGGCTTCTTGGAGCTCTTGCTGCGGTAATACTCGAGCACGTCTGGATTGCCGCTCATCCGGCCTCTGCGTAGGACGAACCAGCGCCTCCTCCAGGCCTGCGGGAAAAGTGGTTTACAGAATTATTGGGGCTATCTTCAAATAACAATAAAAATAATTCTTCATGTGTGCTTTTCTCACGAGACATGTGGAATAACACCTTTGTTAACATCTTTCTAGAGGTCCCGCAAGAGAACACAAGAGACATTTTCTTGTAAATTTAGCGGAAATATTCTCCGGTGTATATAATAGTCCTGCAAGCATCATACCACAATATCACTGGTATACCATTACAATACAGCCTTATATGGATTCGACATACACAGACGCAGAAAAACATGTGATGTGTTGCTAGGAGATTATTTGTGTTAATTTTGAATGTTGGTAATGCCAAGGAAACCGCCATGTCTCTCAGAGAGTATGCTGTTAAAATCTTTGGTGGCCTGTCTTTTTTTTCTGGGGAACTAGTCAACATTTCCCATAAGTGCTGAAAAGAGGAAGCTTTTTCTTCATAACTGAGGTTTTGGCTGGAACAAAAGATCATTTGTCATTTCTGGAAATGCTAAAGCAAAAAAGAAAAAATGCACTAATCCCAAACATGATTCAGATCTGTAATAATGCACAACACCAGAATGTAGGCCTTAAGATATAAGGTATATATAGCACATTATACGTCACATAATAATAATTTTATTTTTATAATTATTGTATAATTTCCCAAATGCTTCCCCCGCAAATAAAAGATTACATAACTCACTTCATTGTACTCTACTGTATTTTACTTGTTTCTCTTTATTTATATCTTGTATCCAGTCTCCTGCACTGTAGCTGCACATTCATAACTTAAGTGGAACTGAATTAAGAAAAGGCAGAACAAAAACTGCTACAGACAGTCAAACAAGGACCCATAAAGCCTTTTTGCAGCGAGTATCTCAAAGAGAATGTGTTAGAGACAGGGCACAGTAAATGAACACCGGCTCAAAAGTGAGATAAACACCTTTGAAACTGCTCTGGAAATTCTGTCAATTCAGGTCCTGCTTGGAAGGGGCAATTTCAAACTTCCTTTTTTCAAGACAGGTGTTGACTGTTTCAACCAAACCGACATAAACACTGTCTGATTTCCGCAGTTCTCCTGCGTCTGTCTGTAAGCGACTCTCAGCACAAGCCATAACATGCTACTTAGTATTTATTTATAATTTACGCATCAGCTAACCTTTTCAAGCTTTTATTGGTGACGTTACGTCATCTGACCAAAATGAACAGGATCAGAAACAGGTTATTAATACCAGTGGGTGCTTTAGGCCTAGTATAAGCTTTCTGTGCGATGACAGCGTTTGCAGCTGGAATTGAAAATCAGTCCCCCGAGAAACTTGACATTTTCGTAAGATAGTGGCAAACTAAAAGTGAAACAAAAATGCATAATACACAAAAAAACGGCTGTTGTAGTAACAGAAGTCGCAGTAGTAGAACTTGTATTATTGTTGTGATGGAAATGATTTACGCTGCATACATGTCTGTACACTAACCCTAACCCACTCTAGATCTTTCGGTGATGTCCATAAACTAGTCACTAGTGCTATTTTACTTGCTTAAAGCCTTCGTTTTACGTTCGTGGCCAGACACAGGCGTGTGCATGTGAGAAGAATCAAACACGGGTGTGAATCCCACAGCCTCTTCTTATGAACCACACTACGGGTGACAAGGGTGGGTATGGCCGCCACACTCAAAACAAAACAAATTCAGCAAGTGACAGAAATGTCCTTGAGCCCACACACTTTCAAATTTTTTTTGTTTTGTTTTTTTGGATGGCTTATTTTAAACTTCATGACCTTTGCAGTTTTTTTTTTCTTTTCATATTAGGACCTTACTTGTTATCTTCAGTAAGATGATATTGGGGGGAATGAAGGCTCTCTTAAAAAGAGCTAAAAAAAACATTCTAGTCCTTACAGAAACACTGCTATTGTCTTCAAGAACATTAAATTTTTGTGTTCATTGATCTAACCAAAATAATATGAGTACTTTATAATGCTTTAATTCAGATTTTTTTTTTGCTACCTTAGTCTTTTCATCAGAGTAAGAAATGGCAGTTTTGATGCAACAGTATTGGTTTGATGTGGCTGGAGCTTAGATTTCAGTGATACTTCTGGGTTTTTCCCCTAAACCGTGGTTTACTCTACAAACAACAGAAGATACATTTCCTTTGTACTCTTAAATGTATACATCTCCTTATTAATGGGTAATAATTATACAATGTTGGTGTATTAAGCAGTGTGGCTCCGTATTGGTTACAAAAACATGGATGGATGGAGGGATGGATGGAAAATGTAACCCTAACCCTAACCCTAACCCTAACCCTAACCCTAACCCTAAACATAATGCAAAGGAATTACTCAAACGCCAAAATGTGCTAAATATGTTCCATTGCTTCAAATTGATAAATACATTATGCAATTAAAAATACAAAGAAACAAGGAAACGGCAACAGGGCAAATGAAATAATATATTGAGAACTATATTAATTTCAGAAATATACACGTAGGCACAATGCACATCGTTATAATTCTGCGCCCAGCAAGACTGAAAACCGAGACTGGGACACCCTTCCAAAGCAAACATAAAGCAGATTAGAGTCCATTTCTAAAAGAAGGACCGCCATCAGCACCGAGCTGTTTTGGCAATTATACAATATTTTAGTGCATCATAGAATATATGCTATTTTCAAGAGACACTTCAGATATATACTAAAATAATTATCACATGGTACCAGATATCCTATACTGTGTATGTTTAAAGCAGATCACTTGATTTTACAATACTGTACAACAGAAATAGTTTAATTTGATTTATAATAAAGGATGTCAGTGATATTTGAAATAGGCCTACTTAAGTTGTGAACCAGGTCCTTACATAAACACTGCTATTGTCTGCAAAACTCTGTCTTTGCCCAACAGGGCTTCAAACATCAATAGGGGTTCCTCTGTACCTCTGACAGTCAAACCGTCCACACAGCTGACAGGTTCTTCTGTAACTGTACACATTTGCTTACTGTGTGCATGTTAATGAACCCACTAAGTGAACAAGATACACTGAGGGAATATATTGACTGGCTGACTGACTGGCATTTAAGAAAATGCAGCACGGAGCCGACAGCGATACAATCTGAAGATGCAGAAATAAGTAAATGGTCACCAACTATAATGCAGAAATGCACGGCGGTGAGTGCAGGTGTGCCATGCCAGGCAGTCGGACATCAGTCATCTATGGTAACAAATCAAGCTGCATTGAGACAGTAACTGGGCTCATTGGCAGTCTGAGGGATAAGGATATCATTCATGTTCCTCTGACCGTTTCAGCGTTCCTGCTACTACATTGCTGTCGATATGCAGAGTGTTTTATCCACTATATACTACAAAGTTGGAATCTCAAGCTTGTTTCTGTTTTATGAAGTCTGCTGGGCAGAATTACAGTTCAGGCACCCAGGTTATCACTTTTGCTGGGAAGGGGGGGACTTGGTCCTGTGAGTACATATTGCATTCTTAGGATCTGGCCCCGTAATTCCTATATGGGAGAGTGTTATTGTACCATCGTGCTCCACCCATCCTGGCAAACCTCCTACCAAGTGCCAACACAGAAAAGCCCAAAGCTTCCTGTTGTCTGGGACATCCTTCTTCTAGCCACAAAGAAACTTGACCCCCACCCCTGGCCCTGCCCTCACTGCCCCATATGCTCCACCAAAAATAATTCCGAGTGGAATTTCCTATGCAACTTCAAATACACAATACTGAACAAGTGCCCTACCCC
>JAODJU010000002.1:672556-687119 GCA_026776725.1 Gnathonemus echidnorhynchus | reverse complement strand
TATGTGTCAACGTCTATGTATGTGTGTGTGTATATATATATATTTATGTATGCATGTGTCGACCTCTGTGTGTGTGTGTGTACATGTATGTGTGTGTGTATATATATATGTATGTGTCAACGTCTATGTATGTGTGTGTGTATATATATATATTTATGTATGCATGTGTCGACCTCTGTGTGTGTGTATGTCTGTATCACTGTTGCTACAGCATTTAAGTGGAAGATATTTAGACTGCCTGAGAGCACGTTGTACCCAAAATAAAAAACACTACGCATGAATGCCCAGCACTGCACAATCGTTTAAAAGAGAAAGTGACTCTTCTTACTACAAGCATGGCAGTGATGTACTGTTGATGACCGGGCGGTCTGCACACATTTGGTGCAGTAACTAGTACAACAACAGCCGATCAGAAAGCATCCCAAGGACCCATCACGGATATCCCCTACCCACGCATCCCTCCTCATTTCGGTACTCACATATCTCTTTAATTTCTTCTCGGGAGGGGATTTGATGAGCCAGCCCGTGAAGACCACATCCTCTGCACTCATCTTATCGACTGAGCGCCGGGCTGAGGCAATCCGGTGCGTGACCTGTATCGCTGGTAATTTCGATGCCGTGTAAAAACCGAGTAGCACCAGTCGAATTTCTGCGCTCCCCAGCACTGGTAGTGCCAAAGGAGGAAGTCAAGCCATTGATCACGCTGAAAAAAAAAAGAAACAGACTAAGCTACAGAGAGAGGAGAGAGAGCGAGAGGGAGGAGAGAGAGAGAAAACGAGACCCACACCCACTAGTGAAAAGACAATACACTTGCTCAGCAAAGCACATGATCAGGATATTTTACAAACACAGCAGCAGACATGTGGAAAACGCCGAGAGACATCTGTCAGTGGAGGCTGGGTCATGTGACCGGCGCGAGCTGAAATTGTCGCTGGGGCTCCGCGTGCGTGCGGGGACATGCTTGTGACAGACAAAGGGAAACTATTGCCAGCAGGAACCGTTATTGTGAGGGTCAAATAAAAAAGAAGGAAACGGCAACAGGGCAATCAACATTTCAGAGAAGTAGCTGGTAGAGGTCAGTTTATGGTGGTTTATTCGGGGTCGAGAAATCACGAGATCCATTGCCCAAGTGAAAGCAGACTGGTTACTAGATTATGTGACAGAGTAATGACATACTATACTTGTATCGTACTGAAATCATGGTCTTCCTTGTGTGCTTGTGTGCTATTTATTTTTGTTGCACTTTTATAATACCTAATCCCCATTTTATTTTAGCGACATGATTCATGAAAAAAGCTGTTCAGTTTTAATTTAAATTGCACGGTTCACAAAGGAATTTTGGGAGTGCTGTTTATTATTTCAGTCCACATCTATTTCAAAATATGATGACTCCTAGTGAAATGTGATATTCTCCGTTTCTCAAGCTGTTGTTGAGGCTGGGGGGGGGGGGGGGTCACGAGGGACTGTCTGCAGATGGCACCGTGGGATTTCTGGAAAGCAGGCATATGCTCGGCTTAATTGGAGCTCCCTCCCACCTGGAGACGCATTTCCACGTAAATCCGGTCACCTTCTTAAGCACTTCTAAAGTGACTATTTCAAAAATATGTAAAATGAGATTTACAGTTTGCAATGAATTTTACTTTGTCCAACACAAAGACTGCAGCCAGCACTACAGAAAAATTAAAGGAAATACCAATTACATTTAATTAATAACTGAGTATTATTTCATAACTGGATATCTTTTATACACCTCATCTCATATCATACTCTTAATTGCATTATATTCTCATAGTATATGGATATCATTTTTTAAAAACGTGGTCTTGTGTGTAAATCTGATTTGTGTGTACGTGTGTGTGTGTGTGGATCAATAACAAAATTACCCAAAGCTAACACTAACAGATGCATATGCTATAACTGACTGTATTAACTCAAGACTAATAAGATTTTATTTTACGCGGATTTGTGAACAGGCCTATTGCTTCGTAAGGCTATTATTTTTAAATCCATTCTCAACCCTTTAAACAACTGTTAATATTAGGATTAAAAGTTATTTTTTCCGTGAGGAAAGTGCTTAATAAATTTTGCCGAAAAGGACAACAAATATATAGGATGGATCGCAAGTATAGACTGCGCAAATCTGGTATTAGCCACCGCGCAGATCTGCATGCTTTGCGCTTAGCAAGCTTGGCTTCTCAATCCTGATCCTTTTCTGACATCTAGCGGCACATTCTCAATCCGGCGTGTAAGTTGCGTAACATTGTTTTTCAAAGTTCAAATGGCAATGGAAGCGCATATACTCATGTTGACAGGTGCAAAGAATTTGTGCTGAAAAGGGACAAGGTGTGTTTGTTTATTTCCAGCTTTTGTGGGTGCATTTGTGGCGTTTATATCTACAGGTGTGTTTTCCATCTGAAATTACCGACAATCGTGCAATGAATGCTTACTATAGCATTAAGATGTTTGTTCTCTGTTCTGTGCTTGGCTGCATCATAATTTGATTTTTTTTACTAATTATTGTCAACAAGGTTTTAGCCGTACCTCCCTCTAGTTAGGTCGTGTGTTACCTATCTTTTAGTCAATGTGGTTAGGAAACAATTCAGTTTTTGAGACCCTAATACAGCTTAATGAATGTAGAGAATGAGGGTGTTTGGCAGAAACACGGCATCCATTATGAAGATCCTCATTGTGGGCAGGGTTACAGGCGTCCTGGACTCTATCCCAGGCAGCATAGGGTACAAGGCGGGGGTACAGCATGGATGGGAAGCTGGTCCATCACAGGGTACATATGCTCAGACACATACTCTGTGGGAATTCTGGGAAATTTCACTGGGCCTAACTGCATATCAGTGGACTGTGCAGGAATATGCATACAACGCAAGCTGCAATAAATCTGAATCGCTTAAACTATGCTACATTATTGTTACACTTCAAGTTCGGGGAGACCTACATTATTTTATTCAGGCTTGTTGTTCCTGGATGATCTCCTGACCAGAGGTAAACCATAAAAGCCAAGCCAAGGACTAAAACAGTGACACAGAAAAGCAAAGCTTCATCAGAAACTGAGCTCTGCCTGCACATTAACAACCGCAAGGTGCATGTGGAAAGAGAAACAGAAAAAAAAAACAGTTTCGCTTGATCCACAGATACGATGACACATATCTCAAGCTCCGCTCATATCTGCCAGGAAGTTCTCAGCTTCCATATTTTTATTTATTTATTTTTTTGGGCTAGTTGTTTTGATGTCATTTTGAGTGCTGGAAGAATGCCACAGCTTTTATATTTCCAAAGTTGCTCTTTTTTCCACCAAGGATGTTAACAATGAAACAATTTCCAAGTGTTGCGTCAAGACAGCTGTCTTTAAGTGAAACCGTATTTTTCAATTTGAAATGGAATAAAATAGAATTTTGATTTTTTTTCTGTTACCTATGATGCTCTTTTCTTGAAATAAATGGCAAACTAACACTGCAGTAAAATGCAATTATCCCCATCAGACGCCATTCAAATCACAAATAAACTGGTCCATTTATTGTTTTCCTATGGGCTGTTATATGTGACCACCACCAAATGTGCAGTAACTGCATCTGGGACACGGTGTGTCGGAAAGTCAAAGAGCTACTGTTGTAAAACTGACAGGCAGAAAATAATTTTAGATCAGTCGGACAACCTTGATTCTCAGGAAGAGCAGCTGACGGCCAGATGGAGGCTGAAATTTTGTACGTCAGAACCGTTGAATGGTCAGCTAGAGGCTAAATCCCCACTAGCTGCCTACTTGGCAGGTAATAACTCAGGTGATTGGTTCGCTGGGTGTTGTCGACGGTGACGCATGTCACTTGAAGACTTGAAGGCAGAGTGACTGCCTCAGTTTCCAGGTTGTTTATGACGTCTCTACATGCTTGAGGGGCCTGCAAAATGTGCTCATTAACTACACTCAGCCACACTGTATCTTTTCTTATTGACAAACACATCGACTGCTGCCGGCTCAGTCTGACAGCTGTAACCGGTGCTTTTCTATGCTATTTCGAAAAAGTAAAAACGACTCTAGTTGCACAAATATCCTTTCCTTAACCATGTCCTTCAGTTCTTGTTAAAAGCTAGATAGCAAAATATGCAGCACAAATCTGAAGAATTGCCACACACCGTAACAACAGATGGAGCACTTAAAAAATAATTCAAACACTTTCAATTTTACATGCACTTGTCCAAAAACTGGGAAAAAAATGAAGACGAAGGCTTCTTTCAACAACTCATTCAGGATTAGCTTAACTTAATCGTTATCTAATCTATTTTGAGCAAGTAAATGAGTCCAGGATGAGTTGCTAATAGCATAACGAACCTTAGTCCTGCGTAACCGGCAACATGGTTACCTAGCAACAGGGTCGTCTGACAGTCATGTTCCCATTTGTGAAACTAGGCCTTTGTGATGTACGTCTTTTGTATATACCCACATCTTGCCAAAGGAATGGCAGATCCAGTGTAACCACTCTGGAAGAATGCTGAGATGCCCAGACGCTTTAACACGTTGATCAGGAGTGTCGTTTTATAACAGTCCACTTAAAATATTGTTTATTGCGATGGTTGTTTGTTTGGCATTGACATTCACTAGTCAAATGAGGGTGACTCATTTTCCAGATGAAAGTAAATAAATAGAGTTACATAACATATTTACAGATACATCGTGGCTCCTCTGGTAGAATTCCCACATTCACATGTACTAAAGAATTCACTAGAATTCCAGGGTCTTAGCTTAGCCCCAGCCCCAGGGTCTCCTCAATTCCACGTGCTTTTCTCTGCTCTCCTCCCTCAGGCCAAAAGACCCGCTGTTCAGGTGGGACCGGGCCTTCGGCATTTCAGCACAGGCGTGAGTGTCCTGTGAAGCTTTGGCAAAGCATTCTGGTTCTTCTCCATCCACCATATGCTTGGAGGGACAGACTGCTACCCTGACTGGATAAGTGGTCGCTGATAATGAAGCCAAATGTATTTCGACTCACTGAGGGGAGGGACACCTATACTATGGGGGGTGGTTTGTGACTCAGCGGGATGTGACTCTGTGCCCGTGATCCCACAGCAGAGAGACTCATGCCACCATTGGACCCTTGAGCCGGGCCCTTAACCCTCGATTGCTCCAGGGGCCCTGCACTCTCACCTGTAGCTGTGTGTATTTCTCAAAAGAGAGAGAGATGAAATTTTAAAAACAGCATTCCAACGCACACTCATTCTTGTACAAAGGGTAAATAAAGCATTATGACAACTCATAGGCAAACACTGTTTTCTGATGAGCCAAATGAAGGTCTTGGATCAGTCATCTTGTGGTCAGTTGAGGCACTTGCCGTTGAACCATTATTTATTTGTGGTTGTCCACCATTTTTTCTTGTAAAGGTGGCTTTCACATGAACAAGGCTGAAAACAGAAGTTAAGCAGAAGCGCTCTCCTACTCCTTTTGATAGCTCAGATAGGTTGGAGATCCTCCTAGCCATACAGAGCATGCTCCCATCACTCATAAGCACATCCGTCTCCAGTTTGTACATCTCATAGGAAGTTTGTTCAAGATCCAGGATGACTATCTCATTCTTTTCCGTGACTCCAACCTGAAAAATATACCAAGTAATTCATAAGCCCAAGTAAAAATATTGTTTTAAAAGTGAAAATATTCCGACTTTCATATGGCTTTAATTGATTCGCTTGAATTTTATTTGACCTTTCTTTTTCCGACAGTACTATTAATTAAAACCGAAAGTTAATTTCCATTTTTTTTATCTTCATTTTTCTAGGTCCTGAATTCATTAAATTTAAATTAGAGGTGTGTTTTATTTGCAGCAGTTGCAAATATTCTTTTTTCAGTGCCAAAATTCCTTTGATTTTAATTAACGGGAGATTTGAGGCACAGAAGTTTAGATGAAATGAGCAATGCAGAGAGCTTTTGTTTGTTTGTATCTTGTTTCCAGGTATTGTGCCGTCTCAATAATTACACTCATCTTGTTATCTGGGTTGAATTCGCAGTTCCAAATGTCGTGTGATTGGCTCACCATTTCAGGAATATGTAAGTGAGGCTGACCGGCAGAGCTGTGAAGAAATGCCTGGGATGGATTAACTCATTTTAGTAGCTTTAATTCAGTGGATCAAAGATATTTCATTTGAATAATCAGCTTCATTTTTAGTGTAGCCTCTGGAGTTCTGTACTCTAAAGACATGGAGGTGGGGGGGGGGGGGGGCGGGTTGGACAGGAAGCTGCATGTTTTTGGACGAGGGGACCAGTGCACTACGAGTTTACTTAAAGATACACAGGGACTACTTGCAGCTGGAGCCATCTTTGAGAGCAGCACCCTGCAGGACTTACTGGGTCTAATTTAGGAAGCACTTGTCTAGGGGGGTGTCTGGCTCAATGGGTTAGGCTGCTGTGCCTGTTAGTGGAAGGTCTCTGGTTCAAATCACAGAATCAGTGGTGTGATTTTACCACTAAGCCCTCGAGAGAGAGGCCCCCTAACCCCCGGTCACTCCAGGGACTGTCTGGTCCTGCTCTCCCACCCCCCCCCCAAAAAACATCACTTCAGATAAAAGCCTCTGTTAAATAAATAAGATGTTATTCCTTTAGTGGTTTAAACTAAGGGAGATAGAAATGTTTATTTCGGTTGCTATTATTCTGAGATAATTAGGGTTGATAAATGTTTTTTTTTTTTTCTTCTTCTTCTTCCAAAGAGACCAAATTTGTAATTTCACCACAATAATCTTTTCTGGTCTTCTCTGCATGGACATTGCCAGAGTTACAGAATGGGAATGGATGCTAACAGGCCAGAATAATATGGAGTGACCACAAAATCTCAAGTCACACACTTCTAGAGTGACTTAAAGGTGTTGTTCCTGAGGTCAGACTGAACCCCCATTTTAGACCATGGATGATGTCTCTCCACCTGCAGCTCTGACTGGGATCCGTTAATGTTTCACTGCAGGAGAGATAGCTGAAGTACACCATTCTATTTTTGCCAGAAGGTTACATAACTGCCCTTCAGAGACCTTTGTGATGCCTTAAGGCTGACTGCATGGCAACAGGTTTTATCTGTTGTTTCATGGGAAGCTGTTCGCAAAGTGCACAAAGCAGCCTAAATAAACTTAGGCAAACAAATAAAAGCCCAATCTCAGATGTAATACTTTATACTTTGTACTGCTTCAAAACATCAAAAAGCCTTTGGTGTTGTAAAGAAAGCCTGGGGGAAAAAAAACCCTTGGAAAGCTGACTGTCAGATACACAAAGCTGGGCCCTGTATCACTGTCAGCCACACCTTAGGCTTGTGGCACCTTCTCTAGTCAGCCAGGTCTTCATAGGAGTATGCACAATTAATGCTTTCTCCAGCTAATTGCCCTTCAGCACTTGAGGAACATCCTTGAGACTGATTTTTCTTTCCAAAAGCGACACTCATCAATCAGTGTTGTTACCTTGTCTTTAACCCTGTAAAGTGGTTTAATGGCAATTGTGAATTGGGGATTTAAAAAAAAAAATGTGATGAAGGAACAGCAATGGACCATTAAACGGCAGCTTAATCCATTCGGTTAGCATTGTGACGCAAATCGTCAGATAATAGTGACCCAATTTTAAAGAAGACTTGATAATGACCTTGATGTACAATGACCTTTAGCCACGTAATAAACACCCTTCAATAATCACTGTCAGACACCCATTTCACCTGCTCAGTATTAGGTGGGTGAATTGTAACATTGCTTTTCTGTAGATGATGGCTTTAACAATAAAGATGTTTTGCACCAGTGATGAAAGATTTCAATTAATGATGACAAGGAATAATCTCAAGGTTCAGAGAGAGAGAGTTATAAGAGGAAAAAGACAGTCATGGATCCCTTAGAAGATGCAAGCAGTTATGAATCATGAATTCAATGATGTCCTGTTTTGCTTCTGTGTTTTAACGGCAAGGTGTGGAGCTCGTTCCATGTAATGTGAGTTTCCTCCAGGTATTCCAGTTTCCTCCCAGAATCCAAAAACATGCAGTTAGGCTAACCGATATCTCAAAGATACAAAGTTGTCATAACTGACAACTCCAAGTTGTCTATAATATATGTTCAGTGGCCGCTGTTAGAGATTTTGGGCCCCGGAAAGCATATCAAATTAGGCTCCCAACCCAGAACAATCCAATTATGTTCCATTTTTAGGGCCCCTGTCACTCAGGGGGCCCTAGAATCATCCTAATTTCCACTCCAGCTGCCTTAGGCATTATTCTATGCACCTCAGCCACACATTCACCATATTACGTGCCGCTGCCTTGTCATTCCATTTGCTTCGGTAAAGAATCTCTCTCTCTCATGTTTATCTAATTCACCTTCAGGTGTGAAAATGGATATAAACTTGCTGAGCTTGTTTTCGATCAAATGTATAAGTCTTAAAAGCAGCTCGCGTGTGAACCCTGACAGAATCGCTTCTGGAGCCGGCGGATCGTTTGCCTTTCCACAGTTTTAACATTCTCATTTTGAAGTCTTTTTGCCATCTGTAGGTTTCATAACTCACACAAATCATTGTGCTCTAGGATATACACACAATAATAGCTTTGTTAACAACAAAAGACCTTCTTTCCCTTTTCTCCTTGCAACTAGCAGAATATAGTTCTGCTGTTACAGAGGCTCTGTTCTGTGCCTTATCTTCTAAACGCTCTCCTGAGTTCACATTACTGTTCAGTAACCATGTTTCCCGCAAGTACATCACGAATTATTAGATTTCTTTATGTATTTTTATAACACAGGGTGGTGTGATGGCTGAGTGGAGGGGAGGGGTACCCTGGCCCACCCCTGGGGGGGTCGGGGTTTCGAATTCCAACACTGTTTTGCGTGTGGAGTTTACATCTTCAGCCTTCAAGTATTCATTTGAAAAGTGAATTGTTGGGTGAATGATCATCTATAAATTGCTCGCTATCTTGTTTGGTTACTTATGGTTAAGGTTAGGGCTGGGTAGAGGTTAAGGTTTCATGTTGGGGTTAGAGTTTTCCCCATAGAAATGAATGGAAAGTCCCCACAAAAATATAATTGCAAACCTGTGTGCGCGCGTGTGTGTGTGTGTGTGTGTGTGTGCGTGCGTGCAATACACTGGTATCCCATCCAGTGTGTTCCCCAGCCCTATAATTCCTGGGATGGAGTCCAGGCTGGCCATGACCTCGGACTGGATAAACGGTTGAAAGATGGATGGATTTATTGACGACATAAACACCATTCATTTCACATAATCCATTGTGATAAGTCATGCTGGTGAAATGAGCCCTAACTGATTCAATTCTGCAGCATTTCTTCCTCACTTTGTTTATAGAAATACTAGTTTGCTAAAAGCTTTTGACACTTTTCCATTGTGATTTCCTTTTATAAACTGATGAAGGCTCTGTTCTTCAAAAGCTTTTAGCTGTTCTGTTTTCCTACAACCTCGTTAGATGTTTGGGACCGTACTTCACGTGCCACTGAGCGGTCAACTCGGCTGTTTGTGTTTTTGGTAAGAGGTTTGAGTCCTCATCTTTAATTTGATGACCGCAGCCCTTGACACTGAGGATGATTACTGCCCGTGGAGAGTGGGACCCTTCAAAGTTGGCAAGAGGCTGTGAAATATCATTCCATTCATTAGGTCTCTGGTATTCTCAGCCCATGTAAATTCCTTTAAGTGCAAGTATGAGCCAACAGGGTAAGGGATGTCAGCTCACGGCTGGAGTTCGGTGTCTTCATAGCAGTCCAGCTCCACACCCTTGATTGATATTAACAACACCCAGCCTGCAACCACAGTATTAATACAAGACTCTTTTCACTTTTGTGATTTAGGTTCTTAAAGGGCTGGTCTGTCATGCATGACCTGTATTTATAATTGTTTTGTGAGAATCATCTTGGTAGGGTTGGTAAACAGTGATATGTGATACAGTGGACAAGAATTATGGGAAATGCGCATGCAAACAGAAAATACAAAGAACTGTTTCAGTGAATAAGAAAAGAGAAAAATAAAACTTGTGTGTAGGTGTTTGGGAATTAAACAGGCACTGGGCAGTAGACTATATCAGGTCATAGGACTAGTGTCAAGACTGTGGGAATATATATTTTCTATTATTTTCATTCAGCTGCTGATCTCTGGGTTCTTTGGTTTTGTTTGGTTTGGCTCATTTGTACCCAGTACTTCTGTCTTGCTCAGCTACATTGACTGCGTACCTGAGTCTTGTAAGCACTGAGAATTTAGAGACCGACCTGACATGTCAAGATGTAAAGATCATGGTGTGCCCATTTGCTTTTAAAGTTGTATGTTCCTTAGCTTTGTCCTGATGCTGTGATGCCTGGTCACCAGACTTGTCCTTGGGGAACAGCTGTAGACTCCTCTGATAAACATGCTTTACCCTGCAGCTCTGGCTGCCCCTTGTCAAAAACATTTATATAATGATCAGAGTTGGTTAATTCATGTCCTGATGGTAAAAGTCCAAGCCGGGATTTTGTTTCAACCAACCAGTTCAGCATAGAGTCACAGTCACAGAGTACTCAACTGGTTGGTTGAAACAAAATCCCGAACTGGACTTTTACTCTCTGGACCTGAATTACCCCACTCTGATAACAGTTTAATAGGCTACGAGATTTCATTCCATTTTGTGGGATAAATGTTAATGGTTCGTTGATTTGTCTTCGATTGATTTGTATTGACTCATTAATGATTTTGGTCAGGAAGCTTCACGTAGATAATGAGAAGGGGAAGTCATTCAATAGTAGTTCAGTATGGTATGAAAGTGGCATAATATTATGTTTTATGTTGTAATAATGTAGGAGAAATTAATATTTACAGCTCTCCATGATTCATTCAACCGTTTACTCTTAAGTTGTTTGCTTTTGTTGCTACTTTTACTTGAAAAACAAATGTTACCCGTGTTTAGCCATTATACAACAAGAATTGTATTTAAGCATCTAAGCTCATAAAGCTTCTCCAGTTCTGGAAACTGCTTTAAGACTGAATGATCGATAGCTAGCATGCTCGCATCACCTATTAGCTAGCTAACTGGAGCGGGAGTTATTTTCTGCCTCGTTTTATGTTCCTCATTCTTTTTTCGCCGATAGCTTATAGAGAAAGTTTATTGCATTATAATGCTAATGTTAACAAGGCAGTTTCCACAGTAGAGCCAACCATGCAGAGATTTTATTGCTGAGAAGTAAATGCCCACGATCTGCAACTGCTGACGGTTTTAACGCGCAATCGCCATTTTCATGAATTTATATCCAAGACTCAACCATCTTAAACAACGTGTTCAACAACAAACAGAAACGTACTGTATATACACCGGCTACAAGGCCCAAGTACGTAATGCTGCCGTCAGTACCTGTGACCACTAGCACACGACCAGCAATGACTGCAGTCCTGTTATGGTCTTATCTACTCTGGCCTGACCTCGTTATGTTCTTTTTGTTGCTCAGTGCAACTCCGCATGACATGCCATCAAACGCCTATTCTATACTTCGAGGGGGCCACCTGTTCCACAGTGCTGATTGAGCCGTGGTATTTTCGCAGTTCAGCCTTCAGTGTGGACCCACTATCCGAGCTGTTTGTTGGGGCCGTCATCCGGCAGATCCTTTGAGGTGCGGTCACCGTAGTAACCGCCACAACCCCGCATGAGCGTCTCCTTGCTCCGTATTTCCTCTGGCTCTGGGACCATAAGGAGGGGAATCCTTTTGTTTGAGATGGAGAGAGAGCAAAATCCTGCTTCCCGCCGGCCGCGTCCTACTCGGCAAATTTGATTTTCCCCCCTGACTGCCTGTCTCGTTCATTTTTAAGTTACTCTTTATGATATTTCCAGCGGGAAGGGTACAGCGGGCTGAGGCTTCCCTAAGGCTATTTTTCACCATCTGCGCTTTTTCCCTTTTCTCACCTGTGTTGCCAGTTTTTTTTCCCCCATTTATTTATTTTTTTAAGCAGCTTTTAATGTATTTTTAGAGGCACTCCAGAAGGCCAGGCCTTGCCTCAGCCGTGCACTGCAAACCACAGGAGGACGTCTCAGGTCTCCAGCTAGCTTTTCGTGAAAGCCTGTCACCGAAGGACCACAGCATTAGTCACCGCTTGGACGGGCTTCGTCTGATGCCCGTCTAGTTGTCATTTTCCGCGTTTTCATCCGTGCTTTCATTCCTCCCCGCACATGAAGCACTCGCCGCTACTCGCGTTAATAATTTAAGCCGTGTACACACTGATGCTGATCCGTCCAGTGTGCCGTTTCGGTTTGGGTGGGACTATCTGGATTAAGCGTGTCCCACATAATATTCTTTGTTGATGAAATTATACAACACAAAGGCTCCCGTTATTGTGTGTGTGCCTAAGTGCCATATGATGGACTGACATCCCGCTGAGGTGGTTCCCCTGCCTTGTGTACTGTGCAGCCTGGGATCGGGCCCGTGTTGCGTTCAGTACAGTTTTAATAATCACAGATGTACCACAATCAGTGGCTCAGTGGGTAGTTCTGTAGCCTCACGCCTCCGGGAATGGGGATTCAGATCGCCGCCTCCTGTTCTTCTCTGTGTGGAGTTTTCATGTTCTGCCCCTTGCAGCTTCCTCCCATACTTCAAAAAACATGCAGTTTTGTGAATCAGTGTCTCGTAATAACTGGGTATTTGGATGATTCCAAGGGCCCAGAAATGACAGGAGCCCTAAAAATTGAAACATAATTGGATTGGTCTGGTTTGGGCACCTCGTGTCTCATTGGTACATGTGTATCCTACAATGGATTGACATGCCATCAAGGGTGTCCTCTGGTCCCCTGGCTCATTCCCTGGGCTTCTTGGGACAGGATCCAGGCTCACTGCAGACCTGTGCTGCAGTACTGGAAGACAGACAAGTTTATTTCCAGTGTTGGCAAAGCAAAAATGACCCCTGTCAGTTCAACAACAATAAAAGGCTGCAATTAATTCCTGGATGCAGGGATGTGACGACGCCTGCGGTTGATGCTATGACACGGGAGAGGCCAGCCAGCCACCTCCAGCTGAACATATTAAAACAGAGACCTACACTGGTGCAGCGTAATTCATGCAGACATCAAAGAAGCAGGCAGACGGTTGAGCTGTCACTGACTGTGAGAAGGTGCTTTGTGATGCAAGATTCCAAAATACTCTTCAATAGCGGCGGGAAAAAAAACAAAACGCATATGCATTGACACATATTTATACCTGTTCCTTATCCCAGTCAGCTCAGGGCACAAGGCAGGGGTACAGCCTGGACAAGCTGCCTGTCTAGCACACTATGACACTATGGTCAAGTGAGATATGCTTATGGTCTTCATGTCTTTGTACTACAGGAAGAAGCTACTGTACCTTGGAATAAACCTGCATGTCAAAGAGAGATGACGACCTTAACCCCTAACCAGCCCTAAGTTTAACCATAAGTAGCCAAACCAAATATAAGACCTTTGATATTTTTAGATTTTGATTGCAGTCACATATTTTTATAAAACTGAGTTTTCCATGTGGGGACCGAGGAAATGGTCCCCTCAACCTCCAATCACCTTATGAAAAAAAAAGCTGTGTTTACGGCATGAATCGTACTAAACCATTATTCCATGTTTTATAATACAAAACTATCCAATGGCATTAAACTAGCTGAAATAAGGAAATGTGAAAGTGGCTCTGTCTTCTATATGTCTCTGTCTTGTTGCCTCCATTTAATATTGGTCATCATAGGCTCTTTGTTAAATGGCAGTTGCATTGACTGTAAATATTTTACAGTTGAATTTTAAGCACATGAAAGAATGAAAAAAGGCTTTTGAGACTCATGAACCGCCTTCTCTAGTTTGAATATTTGAATTTCACCTCTGTAATTTGTTACAATTGTAAGACTTTTTATACAGCACTCCAATTTCAGATATCGGACTCCTTTTAACAGCATTCATAAAAGTCTCCGCAACTTTGACTCAATATTCATGATGCTTAAGTCATTACTCCAGGTTACAAAGGGACCGGCATGTCTTACAGTTCATATCAATAATGAGGATCGATTGTTCTTAATGTTCTGTGAAAGTAAATGCTGCTTCTGTTCTATCTTCACGTTTCCTTAAGTGTAAACGAGTTCTCCATTAAGATTATGATTGCAGTCACAGTGAAATGGTCCAATGGCACGACAATGGTGGGACCAACACTGTGTGTGAGCGCAGTGTCCGCCCTTTAACTTGACACATTGAGCGTGTGGTCTGCTGGGATCACGTCTACCTGTCTCCTCGGGACTCTATTGACTTTGTTCAGTTCTGACGTTCCTGGATGGGATACGAGGCAGAAGTATCACCATGTTTCCATCACTCCTGTGCAGGGCTTATGGAATATATCAGCTGTAGTCACCTTCTCACATACACATCACAAGGCTTTTACAGTGCACTGCAATAATACATAAAAAAACAGTGGTGCATCATTCATCCCTGTGGGGTAGTTTCAAATATTGCTCTCCATCAGAGATGCAAATACAGTTGTATACACAGCTGAAAGCCAGTGTTAAGGTCATTGCAGTTGGGGTCAAAGTTTTTTGCTCAAGGGTCCGGGGGTAATATGATTACTCTGTCAGCCATGGGATTTAAAACTACAACGCACCGCC